>JAOTRI020094929.1:0-15043 GCA_028564885.2 Zoanthus sanctaehelenae | reverse complement strand
GTCAACACTTCACCTGTCATGTTGTCATGGAATAGTTGAATGAGCTTGGAGAATTTTGCTGGACAGCCGAGTTTTCCGAGAATGACCCATAGTGCCGCACGGTTAACAGTGTCAAATGCTTTAGTAAAGTCTATAAAGACCGCATAGACCATATCAACAGTACTTCGGTTACGACGGAAGCCACACTGTGACCCCGGAAGGTTCTTTTCTGCAATCGAGGGGATAAGTCTATTCAACGTGAGCCGTGCTAGAACTTTTCCGGCAATGGAGAGAAGGGATATGCCTCTATGTTTCCCACAGTCTGCTCTTAGTACTTTGTTCTTAAATAGGGAGACGATTGAAGCATCGCGGAGGTCAGCTGGCATTTCCTCCTCCTCCTCCCAGATGTTGATTAGAACACTGTGAAATACCTGAAGAGCCTCGTTGCTAAGTGCCTTGTCTATTTCTGCTGGAATTCCGTCCCTTCCCGTTGCTTTGCCATGGCACATCTGTCTTATGGCCTTTTGCACTTCTTCCATGGAGGGAACGTTGTCGAGTTCTTCAATGACTGGTCTCTGAGGGATCTGGTCAAGTACTGTTTGGTCAACTGAAAATAGACGGTTCAGGAGCTGGATGAAGTGTTCTTTCCATCTTTCTCTGATAGCGGCCTTGTCCTTGAAGTGAGTGACTCCGTCTGCTGAGAGCAGAGGGGTAGAGCGAGATTTGGGAGGGCTATACATTGCTTTGATGGAATTAAAGAATTGCTATGAGTTGTTGGAGTCAGCAAAGGCTTGAATCTCATCGGTGTTTTTCACCCACCACTGGTCATGCATCCTACGTATTTCCCTTTGGGCCAGAGACTGATACGACTTGAATCTTTCCTTCTTCGTTAAGGAACCCGAGTTGTTTTGCCACTCCATAAATGAATGCCTTGTTCTTTTTGGCAAGTAATTCTTCAATGACACTATCTTTTTCATCAAACCAGTCCTGGTGGGGGGTCTGGGGTCTGGGGGTCTGATATGCCGACTTCCCGCTCACATAAGGAAAAGTGACGCGCAACCAAAAGCCTCTCCTTTCCAGGTGTAATGAACGCCGCGTGGCTTTTGCCATTGCATTGGCCTCTCCTACATTACTGTGCCCATAGCAATACCTTCACGTGGTGCCCGGGCCCGTTTCCACAAAGTTGCTATGTCTTGGCGCGACCGAGTCCCCGGTGGTATATCTGGATTGGGCAGGCAACGTATTGTGGAATGCGAAGGGCATGTTTTGAGCACGGAAGAAAAGCTGACCATCCACTGCAGCCAAGGAAGTCTCCAGATGTAACGACTCCTCCTGCCATGCCACTGCATCCAGACTTCATATTTTGTGCGTATGAGAATTAAGGCTCGTACTCAGGCTCTCCCGGTATGAAATCCAGCAATGGAGCGTTGAATACAAGAATAATAACGACAGCTGGAGTAAGGAAAGTAAATTTTTCATTGATGATTCTTTTGTAGAAGCAACAGTACGTCAAATAATAATGGAAACGAATTGTATTTAAATTATCGTTGTGTCCTTCTGGTAAATGCTTCGTTTTATTGCTCATGAAAGACTTCGTCATGATTCGTTTCTCAAGCTGAAGCATCTCGTTGCGAAGTAATAGCAACGCGTCCGCGACAGCCCTTTGAGCCATGGAGACCGTAAACAAATATTCTTCGTTTAAAGCATTAGTTATCAACCAACAAGAAAATTTGCAATATGCTGGTGAACTATTGTTTCCAAGGAAATGAAAGTCTCGTAAAATAGGTCCCTATAAACAAATATCATGCAAACGGACTGGGAACAGTCAAACATTCGGACGTTTGAATTCTACAACTGCTCTTCAAATTTCGGGATCTCTTTTAACAACAAACTCAGTGGAAATCAGTCCAAAACAAGAACTTTCCTAGGAAACATCCAAATTGTCGAAATAACAGCTGGAAGCCCTGCAGAAACTGATGGACGACTTCAGGTCGGAGACAAGGTGGTTGAAATAAATGGCCACGACTTGAGAAAAGCAAGCATCGAGCGTGCTAAGTGAGTTGGGTATTAATATTATTATTTTAATTTTTTAAGTCTTATGTTTTTTCGATGAAATTATAACAAAGTGATTTGCCCTCGTTAGCGGAGGTATAAGTTATTAAATTGTGTCTTGAGTACCCATGACGCATTGTTTGCGGTTATGGAGTGTTTTTAATTATTCGGCCGAATCTTTACAATTGCAAACGAAAAATTTGACATCTGGATCGGAATGATCAATAAGTGTTGCAGTACTGACTTCAAAAGAATATTCTAACTTTCATCGTTTGTCATTTGTATCTATTAAATTTAAGTTATACTTTCATTAAATGAAATATTTAGTAGCTTCCAATATTCAATATAGCCGTTTAAAAGTAATATTTCTATAAGAAGCAATTGACCGATATTACGCTTCGTCTTGAGTAAATTATATGCAATTACTTTCAATTCCGCTTACGCATAAGACAAAAAATTCTCACTTTGGATTTACTGGAGAAAAATTGAAGTTGCGAGGGAATTTTTCTATTTTAATAGCACTGCTTCATTCGTGTCTGACTGTTTTATTTTTGGTTTTGTTTTCTTGTAAACCAGCTGGTTTCTCTAGCTACCGAGATAATTTAAATAATTCGAATTCAGATCTACTGTATATCACTAACGGACAGTACTTATAATGTCAAAAAGATTGAAGATTTTATTTCATAAAATGTTATTTGTTAACAAACAGCATTTGACTTTTAAAAGTTTAGATTATTCTGAAGTTTTTTTATTGTTATAAAAGATTAGATTTTTCTCAAAGTTTTGACTGCAGAGATGCCAACCTCTGGAGATTTAAAATCTGGAAATTTTTTTGTACAACACCCTGGCATTGAAGAATGCCCCTCATCCTTCCCAAGAAAAAAGTGATGAACCCCCAAATTGATTTGAAGCTTCCAATATTTATCTTAACCACAGCAGAAGTGGGAAATTCGAGGGGAACCACATGTTAAATTTCCTGCATTTTTACTGGTTAATGGAGATCCAATCCGACAGCTGTCTGTTTATATGTAGCCATGAAAACAAAGAAAGCATTTGTTTAATTTCCTTCAACATTTTGGCTTTTAAAAAATGCCAAAAGAAACAATGAGTTGAGTTTAGAAAAATGAAATTGTTTTGATTGTGGTATATTTGGAGACAGGACATTGGCTTACAGTGGTGCAAAGATTCAAAGTTGCTTTTAGCTGGAAGATTGGGTTACTCATACGGGAGATTGGAAGATTCATTCTGTATCTGGGAGAGTTGACATGCATGTGATTGCTCTAAGAGAATAGATTAGAATATCCATTTATTATGACTGAACCCCCCGTATGGATGAGCGGATTCCTTAAGTCTGAATTTTCAGAATCCCCCCTATGGATGAGGAAATTCCTAAATGCTGAATCTTTTTTCTTTGTGATTCCTATATGCACAAAGTTTCTATGCACTTGATTTCTATACGGATAATTTCTGTCTTCATGCACCAGAATCGAGTTGTGACCATTTACCTTCTTTTGAACTCCCATAATAAAGTAAGGAAAGTGTTGTGTAGCTGTTAAGAGACATCTTGACAAGACAGACGAGATTGAAGTAGGTGTATTGATAAATTCCTAGGGGTTTAACTTGAATATGATCTGATTCCTAAAGGTGGTTTTTGATGGACCTCATCCGTAGGGGCAGTTCGTATAGTAAATGGAATGTCCCATTGTTGTAAAAGTTGCATTTGTCTTGTACTTGAAACGTTTTACACTTTCAGTTTACAGTTTGGTTCTGAAAATTTCTTAATGATAACCATATTATTTTATTATGTTGATTTTTAGTGGTTCATAAAAATAAATGACATTTCCATTATTTTTTTTTTTTCATTTTAGTCTAATACTGGTCAACTTATATCCAGCTTAATGAAAAAGATTGCCCACAAAAAATCCAACAAAGCCAAGATTTTTTCTACCTACCGTAAAATGCTGTCCAAATTATTGTGTTGCTGTCATCTAAGGGCTTGCAGTAATTATTTCTATTAAATGTTTTAATCATTGTAAAATTGTATGTGATTGAAGGTGGTATCTGGGAAGTGCACTGCGACATGGAAAATTAAAGATTAGGATATTAAGGGATGACAACACCAGCAGGGTGCAGTGTACCAGCAGTAAATTGAATGGTCATGATGTTATAAAAGGTGGACAAGATCAGAAAGAAACCTCAAATATATCAGCAGAAAAGGTATTGCCATGAAAATAGTATTTAACATGATTTTCATAAAGACTATTATTTAGATAAGTGCTGGCTCCAAGGTCAGGTATAAAATAACGACTGATCATGCATTGTTCAATGTCCAGTTAGAATGCTGACTTTACCAGACAAAATGTTCATTCTTGGTTACAAAATTTTCAGCTTGTTTACAGGAGTAATATAAGCTGCTTTAATTAAAAGGTTTTGTTATTAAATGTTCGAAGCTTGATGCATGCAACTCTTTTATCCACTGTCTTTCAAACTGATTGACATTTCTTATACAGGTGTACCGTATTTATTCCTTTATCATTTCAGAAAGCAATTGTGAAAAAACTTCATATCCTAAAAGATGCTCGAGGTTTGGGGATCCATGTAGCAATCAGAAAGGATCCTCAGTCAGAGTCAACTGGAGTTTTTGTCGCTGGTATCGATATTGGAGGGGCTGCATCAAGGTGTGGTAACTAACAGACATTTTATTTTATTGCAAGTAGTTACTAGACTTTGAGCTGTAACTTCTCACACCAAGGCTATAGCTAGAGTTTTTTTTTAGTGGTTGGGGGCTGCTGGGGTAGGAGGGTGGGGCAAGGCCGCTAAAATCCTAAAAAAGACAATTAATCTAACAAAAAAAAAATCTATTCCCTTTGTATTCCATCCATGCACAGACGTTATATACGTGTATATTATGGAAAAAAGTGTTGTAGCATTATTTAATTTATTGATTTTTCTTTCTTATCTCAAAATGTTAATGAACGAACTCCTCTCTACTCCCACCCCATCCCCTGCCCCCAGATAGCTAGGGCTGTGTACAGACTGTGCGTCTGTGTGTCATGTAATTTAAGGTATCTGTTCATTTAAGAGTGCAATTAATGATCTTTTTCACTAGTAGACCTTAGACCAGCTAGAAAAGAATTTTTAAAAAAAAGAGGAAAAATTTTTAGTTTTTATATATCTTTGATTGGAAAAAATCAGGGTTTACAAATTAAAGTAGTACAAAATATGAAGAACAGAGCCCAGAGTAGCACATGTGTTCTTATCAAATCTTGTACTGTTACCTGATGTAAATCATCTTTTATTTGAACAAGGTACATATCACTTACAAGTCCAGTATAATTAATTTTGTACTTGCTGATTTGAAGAAGTGTTGGTTTGAAGAAGGAGGATGCAATGAATCGAGCGAGATGGAGAGTGGGAGTGAGAGAGATTGCTGGCAGAGTGGGGTAAATCCAGCTACCCTCGTTTACAGGGATAAGACTGGATCAAAACTGGATTGATGATAATTAATATAAGTAACACTTCTAAGTTTGACAAACATGTTTCGACACTTCTAGTGTCCTCTTCAGTGTTACAAATAAAATGAAAATCGCTTAATATTTAAGTACTGAAATGTAATGAAGAATTACAATGACAATAGAGATGGAGTCAAATACAAATAAAGGAATTATATAGACAGTTTTAAATTTACATGTTCAACTTGAGCATTGATAGAAGGGTTTTCAAATTTAATGTGGATGGTTTCTTTAATCTTGAGTTGAACCTCCATTGAGGCACAATCTAAAATTTTAAAACAGTCAACAGAACATAGAGAACAACATTGCAGAGAGCTCTCCAGTTGCCTGAAAACGTTCGAGGTCCTGTCCGTAGTTAAGTGTTCATCAATGTGGGTTGAAAAAATAATTACTGCTGGTACGTTTCTCCAACGTAACAGGCGGTACAACCTCCACAAGAAAATTTATAAGCAACTTGCGGACACAGCCCACTTGGGACAGGGTCCTTTGTCTAAGGTGTAGCAATATCCCTTGATAAGGCGCCAAATGCATTTCTGTGCTATCCTAGAGAAAGTTCCAAGAAAAGGAATTTTAAAGTAATAAGTAAAAACCTTTTCACAGAAACAGGTACTTGGAAGTGCTAACTGCCATAACTTTTTATAGTATTTTACTTGCTGATTGTGCTGATTTACCATTTTGTGTTAAATATTTTTAATTTTTATCAAGTGAACAGTTAAAACACATTTTAAATGAAACATTGTTAGAAACTGATTGTACTATATCTTGAATCTTATTGATTAGTTAAACATTTATTAATAAAGGTACTTCAACAAAGTTTGGAACTTTGATAACAATGAGATGGTAATGAGGTAAGAAAACTGACATATGTCACATCTGGCTTTTATAGAGATGGACGTTTGAAGGAAGGTGATGAGTTGCTTTGGATTAATGGCCATAGTCTGATTGGAGTTACCCAACAGCAAGCTGTGGACCTGTTAAGGGCTTCAACAAGGCTTGTTCAGTTGGTCATTTCTACTGAGGTATTTTTCTTCTAAAGAAATAATTATACAGTACAATTTGTAACTAGGTTTAGTATATCTACAGTAACTCTAAAGTTGTTGACTGAAACATTGGTTGTTTTTTTAGCTTATTGTTCAATAACGACATAGAATATAAGGGAAGGCTAATTTCATGTACTCGTACCAGATCTGGTCCTAGTTGTTCAGAATTCAATAACCAAGTGCTGTTTTTAACTTGTGTTCTCTCAAACAACTTTCAGGGACATATTCAAGTTAAGATTTGGGATTAACAACTTATTTCCTTGGAAAATCCAAATAATATTTAACAATTGTTGTTTAGCTTAATTTTTTTTTTAAAAAAAAAGCTATAATAACTTGGGGCAGTGCGTGTCATTTTTAAATCATAGGTGAGTGAAAAAGCTCATTAAGATGGCAAGGGATTATGAACCGGGTCTATTATTTGACCAAAACAATATTGTTCTCACACAATATAAACCGATCAATTCTCTTTTTAAACCTGACAAAATAAGAGACTTTCTTGGTTTACTGTAGATGCACTGCAAACAATAAGTAAATAAGAAGGGAATGTTCATGACATTGTGCTTTTTGTTCAAAATTTGACAAAGTGAGCGTTTTATGTGGATAGGTGATTTTTAGTTAGATATCTGAACAAAGACAAATACCTATAATCATAGTAAAAAGAACAAGTTTGAACGTGAAAAACATACTCAAACTCATCTTCAGCACACATCTTTGAACATAAACACTTTCAAATATAGCGTTTAAAATTAATTAAAAGGAACTTCTACACCTCGTCCTAGTGCCTTCTAAAGAACTTTACAAATGCCTTTATTACTCTCCTCATATTGACTTTTTGCATACATTCCAATGGCAAGTTAGAGTGTTGTATTGGTACACATGATTGTGCTACAGCTAGTACATTAGGTAGACATGATTGCATTCTTTTCTTGCTTTACATTTTTTTTGCAGAAAAAATAGTGAAATTGCTTTTTAACCAGTAGCAAAATATTTTTTGCCAGTTGTAATTAACTTGTGGAGCATTAGCTTAAGAGCTATTGTAGAATGTCAATACTAGTAAATAGATTGTAATATTCAAATCTCAATCATGATTGTAAGATCATGTAGAGTTTCTTAGCTAAATCCTTTAGGAGCCTATCCAGCGCTTATCTCTGGATTCAATAGTGTTAAGTGGGAGATAGTTTTTGACTCCCCCTGGATGGGAAACTTATCCATTGCAAGTTAGCTACCAGCAGATGCTGGTAGTCATTTACCTACCCTAGAAGGATGGAAAGCTGAGTTGGCTTAGGCAGAAAAGAAGGTCACACAACTATTTGAATTGCTGGGATCAAACTGGGCACCTTGTGGCTGTAATGCAGAGATCTTACCAACTGTGCACCAACCACTTCTGTCCTCTAAAGTTTCTTACTTATTTGAAAATATGAAAGACTAAACAAGATGAAAAGAGATGTTTTGACTCGTAAAATTAAAAATGCATTTGATTGATTATGACATGTTAATACTGCCAAAGCTATTACATTATAGTTTAAATTTTTATTTAAAATTCATTTTTTCAAAGGATGATGGTACCAGAAGCACTGTAAAAGAGAGTTCCCTGTCAAAATCTCTTGATAGTTTATTAGACGTTGAACAAGCTCAAGACATAACGAGCAACAACAAAGCATCAGATAAAATGCTTGCACATTGTAAAAGAACTGCTGCATCTCGCAATGCAAAACCTGGAAAAACCATAGAAGTAAAAGATACTTCAAATCTGCATGCATACAATGCAAAAGAAGCTGATAATATTTCTTTAGAACTAACAAGTGAAGCTACTGCTTGTGTGCCTATTGTCAAATCCTCGATAAAGACTTCATCTTCCAATGGAAAGCAGCAGGAACAGGGGTGTTTAAAGAAAGAAAGAATGGAAGGCTTCCGCTTTGCCAAATCTGAAGAGAGTCCAGATAGTGAACCAGCCTTGTTAGAAGACAAACCCCTATCTTTGGAGGCACCAGTTGATGTAAGTGAGACAAAGCCTTCAGGCCTTGGGGGTAATGCCTCATTCTCAACAGTTTCAACTGGAAGGATCCCTCCTTCCTCCTTACGTAGCAATGCTGTAATATCAAGCCCTCTATCAGACAGATTTGAACCTCAACAAGCCGTTTCTGTAGCAACTGTTGGTAAGGCAACACCAGTTGTAGCTGTGGGCTCAAATAATAGGGATTCACCACATGCAATGAGGAAAAGCATTGTAAGGACCTCAGATGATGAAAGTTCCAAAGAGAGACTTCTTACCATTGTGCTGGCCAAGGGAGTTGGTGGTAAAGGACTTGGGTTTACAATCGTTGGTGGAAAAGGATCAATAAGAGGAGATATGGGAATATTTGTGAAGAACATTTTACAAGGTGGAGCTGCAGCAAGTGATGGACGGCTAAAAATTGGTATTTATGAAATGTTTGCTTTTCCATTTAAAATGTTTGTTGTACAGTTGCTGTTTAAGACAAGAACTAGGATTCGTTTTAATGCTGCATTTCTGAAACAAATGAAAGCTGTTGTTTTAATCTGGTAGTAAAAAACACTTTCAGATTGCTATAAGCTCTCTTCTTATATATTTTTATGTATTAATTTGTTTTTGTTTATTTTTTAGTATGTTTACTTATTTCTTTTTATGCAGTTTTTGCTTTTCACTCTGGACAGTGAAGTACTAACCTCCAAAATCCTGTTTTGTTTTTTTGTACAATTTCTACCTTATTAATAAGTACTCGAATAATATTTTCTATTACTATTTCGTTACAACCATAATTTCCTAGTGGTTAGTCACACGTAATACAGAGTACATCAATTTCTTTTTGTTGCAGGTAATGCATACAAAGGTGTTATATGATTCATTTACTATATGCTTTTTATTTGTCCTGTAAATTGGATGAACATCAAACAATTCAGTCTGCACACTGTCAACATAATAAATTCAAAGACCAATAAATTTCAACAACACTTAACATATTGGTAACACAGCTTATAGACTGTTTGTTGACAACCCCACAGGCTACCATCTTCTGAAAACATCTAATTTCATTTCACCCATGATGCTGTGTAAGAAGAAAGTGATTCTCAGCCAGAGTATGCTTTAGTTCATTCATTCAAGATACGCTTTTTGACATCACATGCATGAAATTATTTTAAACTTTTCACATGTCTTCTTTTAGTATAGCTCTCAATTTTAACAATGAATAATTTGTTTCTCTCGTAGCTGATGAGATTCTGTCAGTGAATGGAAATTCCATCAAAGGTTACACCCACAAACAAGCACTCAATGTCTTTAAGGTTTGTATTTGTAATGTTATCTTGCCACAAATTTATGATCTGCATTCTTGAAAAACTCCTCTTGGTTCAGGATTTGTCTTGACTTTCTTTTGGTGCTTTGATTTGCATTTTGACAGTGTTCTGGTTTTGGTGCATTTCTTCACAATTTTATTTTTTGCTTTAAATGTGTTTGGTTTCTCCACCCTCTATACCTAACTGTAAAACATTTCCCTTCACTTCTATCCATTTTGAGCTTTAGTTTATCATCAAGCTTAAGACATCTCAAGTCGATAATCTGGCTTTGAATTTTCCCAAACATTGTGCAAAGTATAGTTTATGTTAAATTTACATTATTATGTGATTTTAGAACATTCACAGAGGAATCATAACTTTGAAAGTGAAGCGAGGTGGGAGCAGTGCCCCCAATTTATCAACATTTACAACACCAGACTCATCACCCTTGACACACCGTCGTATTAGCCACGATGTTGATGCTGCTTCTTCAAGTTCCAGTTGTCAATCGTCGCCTTCCCTAATAAGAAAATTGAGGCCCAAAAGGTCAAAGAAAGGAAAAGCCTTTGAAATTGTCTTGAGAAAAGGTATATACTAGTTTCTTTTTTCTCCATTTATAATCAGAGAAACTGGATGATATACATGCAGTCGTGGTAAAACCTCAGTGAGTTGCAAGAGTACTCAGACTAAGGTAATGCTAGAGCTGCATGAAATCGTTCACATCAGATAATTTTATCATATTTCTTTCTTACCCAAAATTCTGCGCTTTTTATCATTGCTAGGGATTTGAAACATTTTAAATAATGATAAAATGATAAACTATTTACACTAAACAGAATAGAAAAGAATATTTCTTAATATTAATTTTACCTTCTTTTTTAGTTACTTGAATTTCTCGGCATTGGGAGTACCCTCTGCATGAAGAAGGTACTACAATATATTCTGTTGCCAAAAAATTAATTAAAACATTCAGAACAAGAGACCAAGAAAAAAATAAGGAAGATAATTAGGAGAATAACTGTCTAGTCCAAAATAAATGATCTAAAAGATCAGTGTTGCTTAACTTGCTCTACTTGAAAATCGATTTTCACGCCAAGATCTGAGCCGTCGAGCGATTAAACATTAGCCTCTGGCTAGGAAGAATGGGCAACCACTTCCTTCGCAATGGACGTTAAATAAAGTATTTATTACTTACTATTACTGTTGTGCTTCAATTGCATTGGCTCATATTAGAAACTGTTTAATTTTTTTGGGCTCTACAGTGGACATGATTGATTCTGGTGAGCTTTCCAAGGAAATGGCAGATAAAAGCGATGATGAAGACGAGGACAATGATGGTGATGTATATGGTAATGACGATGTATGTGATAATGATGATGACGATGGTGCCAGTGACAACAGTGCTGTGAAAAGAACTGATCGTAAAGAAGAAGAGAGCATCATCTATTCCGCGATGACTAAAATCTTTGCGTTTCTTGTTATGCCATTTACACTCCTTAGCGATGGATACTATCATGTATTTTCTTCACATCCGGCAGGTAAAACATTAACTGCGTTAATTTTGTGAAGTTTTCATTGGCCAAGGCAAGCTAACGCTTTAATTGGTTCTTTAATCTTTTATGTCTGGTTCACACAGGTGAAATAAGCGCGAGAAAAGAAAAACACGCGTGAGTAATACTTGTTTCACGTTTGTTCACACTGGTGAAACAAACCAAATACGCATAAAGACAAGCATAAGAGAAAGGAAAATGTTTCTTTTTCACGTGTTTCTTGTATTCACAAACGCATTTTCTTGTACTTATTTTTATGATTGTGCTTTTTCTTATTTCACATACGTGAACCAGCCATGAGATATTTTAAAAAGTCAATATTATTATATTTACTTAGTTCAATGGAGGTTTTCAATTTCTGCTTTTAGAATAAGGCAGTGTTGTTTTTGAAGCGTGTTTTGAATTCGCCGTCCGTTAGGCCGACATACGTATCCTGAGTGTTACTGTCTTAGGGAAGCCTCACATATCGATTTTGCCCACAAGAAACGTCAATTTCACGTTTCTCTCGAGACCCCCCACCCAACCCCCTTAGAAACGTCAAATTCATATTTTGTGAACTGAATTTAACATTGTAAAAGTTTTTAAGGTTAACAGAGAATACGTTCTTTGACGTGGTCTGTCTCTTATACTGAGGGCACTTCTAATCGGCTGCCAATTTGCGCCAGTACATGTGAGCCGTTCAGCGGACTTTCTAAGACCCTCAGACTGTCAAAACCTGTATCTATTTGTAAAGCGCTTAGAGCTCTAAGGATAAGCGCTATATAAATGCAATATTATTATTATTATTATTATTATTATTATTATTATTATTATTATTATTATTATTATTATTATTATTGACATTTCTTCGTTGGAGTAAAAGAAAAAAAAAGAAAAAATAGTGGGCTTATATTGGCAGAGAGAAGAGAAAATATTTATTACCAGCTCTATAGTCTTTAGAATGAAATAGAATAAGAATTTCACTAAGAATTACTGTTTAGTTTAGAGTTTAAATTGCAAGATTTTAAAATGCAGTAGATTTAGGCACTTAATTTAACAGTAATTATTTGAAATCAATTTATTTTTGGGGGCGGGTTTGAAAAGTTCTAGGAATTTAAGGGGGAAAATATGTTTGTTGGGAAATTTTAGAGAAATATGTTCTAGTGATGCATTGATAGATTTACACAAGTCGTGTTTTAAGAAAATCCATAATTTTGATGTGAAATGTGGTGCTGGATCAGTAGATATAGAGAGCGGTCATCACCCATCCAATCCCATCCTAAATGGAAAAATAGGGTCTGATCTGGGGCACAATCAAGAATGAGGGGAACATACTGTATGTCACTTATCCTCCCATTGAATTTGCCCTGGAAAATGAAAACATTAGATAACAATTATGATGGTGAGATGATGATTTTGCATTTTGCAGTCTATTGGTGATCTAAAATCAGTGTAAGAATTATTCTAGTTGCTATAACTATGAGTAGCTTTTTTTTTTGTAAAATTACTAGTGAATTTTCTTTGCTCTTTTTTCAGCTGATTTTCCATGTTTCAGTGCTAATTAGGTATAGAAAGCAGCCAGTCATTGTTTTGCCTGAGGAATGGTTTGGTTTTATCGGCAGACTCATTTCTTTCCCAACAGGAATTCCAGGTACAGTACAGTTATGTGGCTTAAATAAATAAAATAGATAAGAATAAACTTTTAGCATTTATATAGCGCCTTTTCCATATGTATATGATCAAAGGTGCTATACAATGATCAGTACAAGGTTTGACAGTTGAGGGTCTTAGATAGTCCGCTAGAGCGGCTCACGTATAATATCACCAAGAAATGCCCTCAGAAGAACAGACAGACCACAACACCGGGATCACTACCATACTCTTTTTGACAAGTTGTCCCTAACTACCGAGATATCTCTGTGTGAACCGTTCACATGTACCGAGACAACTTTACCCCTAGGGCTATCCCTACCTTCCAGACCGAGATATCTCGCACCCCTGAGTTGTCTCGGCTTCATGTGAATGAAATGGCTGGAACATAAAGTAAATGTAGAGAAACTTGGCTCTACCCGAGATATCTCAGAGGACCGAGTCATCCCTAGCCCCCAAGATATCTTGCCTCTTGTGAACAGGCCCTAAGATTCAGTTTCAACTAGAAACACTTTCACTTTATTTCATTTCATTTTTTTTTTTTCATTTATTTATTTTGCCATTTTTCTTAATTTAAAAAAATATACAGTTTTACATAGATTAATGTATGGCGAGGTGGCCTCTGGAAACCACCAGGCTTATAACTGTCCTCATCCTCAGTGAGAGGATGATTCTTGAGTTTTTATCATATTTTTATTTGCTCTTATAAAAGGGCGGACGTGGTTGGTGCAGTTGGTAAGATCTCTGCTTTGCAGCCACAAGGTCCCCAGTACGATCGAATATTTGTGTGGCCTTCTTTTCCGTCTAAGCCAACTCGGCTTTCCATCCTTCCGGTTAGGTAAATGAGTACCAGCTTCTGCTGGGAGCTAACCTGCGATGGATTAGTGTCCCGTCCAGGGAGTCAAAGACTCTCATCCGCTTAACACTACAGAAACCGGAGATAAGTGCCGGCCCCATGGGCCACTAGGCTCGTAAAAGGATTTGGCTTTTAGCTTATAAAAAAAGCACGTATTGTTTTTACTACTCAAAAATTTATTTCATTTTTTTGCGCCACCGTGCAATTTTCTCCAAGTCTCAATTCGCAAATGTATGTCGTTCTTCAGGTGCTGTTGGTCTACCCTGTTGGATGTTCCTTTGTAACAAAGTAGTATCAAAAGTTCTTTATTAATTATTATAACTTCAAATTGTCCTTGTATTATTTGTATATTTATTGATCTCTCTATCAAAATAAGATTTTAGGAAAGAGAGATTTAATCCTGACCTAGTTTGTTTTTTTAACAAGAGATACTGTATAAGAAATTTGATGGACTCAAAGTTGCTAATGACGTGAGTTTTTTTTTTTATCTTTTGAGTGATGTTAGTTAAAGATCTAATTGTTATCTGATGAACTGGTTTTATTTTGGTCATTAAAACATATGTTAAACATTTTTGAAGCTTAACTTTCTTTTCTGTTAAGCTTCTTCATAGAAAAATACACACGCCATGCAAAACTAGCGTTTTCTTAAAGAGACCTGGTGACGAGTTTCCACAAAATGGAGGTTGGTCAGCCAACTTTATTCCACCATTTTGTTCTATCAGCCTAAAAGTAAAGCTCTTGTTATACAATTCTGTGAATTTGTGATTATTTCGAAGGGAAAACAGTCTTACAACATATCTCAAAACGGAAAATGGTTAAAATGGTGTGAATGCAACCTCGATTTTGAGCAAACTCGTTTCCTGTCATTTTAAGAAATCGTTTGCTTTGCAAAGCGTCTATATACGTACAATTTTTCCATAAAAATATATCATTTGCTAATTTGTAAATAAAGGAACAAAACATTCGATATCTTTCACATTATAAATGTCTTTAATAACTGTAGGTTTCCTACTTCCTGAAAAAACTAAAGTATGGATAATCGGGCTCATCCTCGGTTTAAGAACCTGTGAAGTCTTTTCTTTGTTTTATCACTATTATGTTCGTTCTATCTATTGTTTTGACTTCATTGTTTTC
>JAOTRI020094928.1:0-25555 GCA_028564885.2 Zoanthus sanctaehelenae | reverse complement strand
GCAATATACAGCAATATACTGGGAATAAAGTCATAAGTACATGCAGTGAGTTGTACTTGAAAAAAGAAAGTTGAACTTAATTAATATGCTAATGACTTAAAAAATTGATCAAGAATCAGTTCTGCTACAAAATTAATTGCTCAATTTAAAATACTTGTGTCTCTTCTCTGTAATGGAGAGTATTTGGAGATGAACTGGCATTGCTGTTCTATTAGAGTCCAGCATAACATGCAGCATACAGCTTCTATTAGTAACTAAGTAAATATATATAACTATATATAAAATAAATCAAATAATACAACTCTTTCTGTGCTTGACCAACAATTATGTAATGGTAAATATATAAGTTTTCCAATTGACTAGAATGATTGAGCAACAAATATTTCTGTGTTATGATTGTAACTAGTTAGGTAAAGTTTAATAAATGCATGCAGGATATTTGATTTCATTCAACTGAAGGGTTTAGTGCAAAAACAATGTCAGTGACTTTGTATTAAATGCTAAATTCTCCCAAAATGTTATGAAAAGATAACAGAAATAATGTAGGAAAGAAATGAGAAAATGTGAACATCCTTTCAGATCCCCAGACTTCCTCGAAGTCCGCTTATTCATAAACGCGTGCGCAGCTCATTTGTTTCCAAACAATGCTTCCTAGCAAAACATTTTGCTTGTTTCCCGCTAATTTAGCGACCCGAGCAACACAAAAAGAAACAATGTTTTCCGCAACAATGTTTCCTAGTTTGGCCAGTCCTTAATACAAAACTGTGTAAGAACTCTATTTTAATTTAAATCCCTAGTTTGCCTCTCTCTTTTTCTCAAATTTTAATTATCCTTGTGCTTGACCTTATAGCTATTATTATTATAGTTATCACTATTAATAATAAATCTTGGTTGTTGTTGCAGCGCGCGGGCTAGTTTTCTATTTCTATTCACTAACGTAGAAGTCCAAACTTGTCAGACTTTCAAAAGCAAAGCATAACGGTTTTGCCGTGCAGCTAAGTCTTGTATTTACCTTTCGCCATCCATAGAAGTAATTGCTACAAAAAATTGAAAAGATCAGATAATTGAGAAACTAACAAGCCGGGTACTAAATAAACCATTTAGGAATAAATATGTATATTTTACACCGGACAAAAGAAAGAATACTTACCGACGTTTCGGACGTTAGTAACAAAACGACCACGGAAAGTTGGACGGAAAAGTTAAGTTGGAGAACCCATCGTTTATCGAAACTGTATCAAGACGAGTTATCCGTCTCTGAGGAGTCAGTCGAAAGTTCTTCTAATTTAAATTCGGATCTTGTTTCTGTAGTTACATGTAGTACTTGTTATCATTTACATAATCGTGGCGTGTCTACGACGTGTAGTATTAACAATACAAAATCATTATGAATAATGATATACTCTTACTTGTCTCTTCGGACAATAAATATTAGTTAATGATTCTTGATATATTTTTTTTTTAAACTATTACGAAAAATAGTCACTGATGATGACGAATGTTCCTAATAGTTATTACTGCAAATAATAATGAAGAGTCAAGAGAATATATTGTAAATTTTAGCAAAAAGCAGTTGCATTAAGGAATTATGGATCATTTTAAGCGATTAGTGGATTACGTCAGGAAGAAGATTTTTAAAAATAGTAGTGGTCATTTGTGAATATTATAATATATATCAATACTAGTTGCATCGGTTCAGAAGCTGCTGCAGTGTCGATAAGGATCTCATATCGCCGAGATCGTCCAGCTTCTAGTATAGATTGTGATTTATTATTTTTTCTAGCAAATTGCTTTTGAAAAGCCATTCACAAGTAGTTGCATCGTCAATAATAAGCTCTTTTGAAATGTTTAATGACTAGAACAGTTCATTCACTTTGAAAAAGAATTTAAGCTTTTCTAAAAATAAACGCTTCCCACCTAGAGGGAATCAAACTGTCGTTGCGTTACGCATTTGACAACATAAGCGCCTGTCCCGTGGGTCAGTTAACTTGAACAAAAGATTTAGTTTAATTAACAGATACGCCTTTATTGTTGTTGTTTAAGTACGTCATAATTTTATGAAACTTATATTAAAACTTGACGTTGATCGAGTAATGTCAAAATTAATGGTTCACCGTTCAGTGATGAGTTACCGACTGGCTATCCGGTGTTACGGTGTGAAACAAAATGAATGGGTGCGAAGTACCCGCTCTGTGTGGCAACCTTTTTACTTATCTGAGCAGTTTAAAATTTAAAACAGAAAATAAATAACGTTATAATACAATATAAGCACTCAGTCCTAAACTAAAGAGAAAAAGAGTTTGCATTTTAGAAGAGAAAGTTTCTGTCATTGATGATTTGCAGTTTAAATTAATCCCCATATAACAAAAAGCCACTTTTGTTTTTTTGTGCCAGTATCATAGTCTTCATTGTTAGTTTTGAACTATGAATTTGCTCTCCACACGGTAATGCGTCACATGACAAGGTCACGTGAGATTTCAAACAGGTTTTAAAAACAGAGGTGAACAATAACTCGGGTTAACAAGATATCACGAGGAAATTAAAAAAGATGATTGGACACCAGTTTGTTTATCACTAATCAAGCCGACCATGTTAACTCGCAGCAATTCTATTGACTGAAAGTACACTTTCATATATAATTTATCAAAAATAATCATATATAAAGTTATGTAGATGTCCCTAAATGTACTGTACGTTATTTTGGTTTATGTACGATAAAAAGTAAAGCAAATTTAGTTAACAAAAGCAGACTCCAGAGACAGAGTGGCAACACAGTTAACATCAAATTGAGATTTACGAGCTGTAGTATAGAAGGGCATAAATATATTTTTCTGTTAAATATGTACAACTACAACTGAGACTTGCCTCCGAAATAAAAAACATAAAACTCAGGACGAAAAGAGTCCAATGTTCTACTCATAAAATGTTTGAAAGTGTTAAAATACCGAGGCACAGTAGACGAGATATATCTTGTTCGAACTACGAATTGAAGGTTAACTTTTTTATAATCAGTTTAAAATCTCAAGGCTTTTTTAACGATCGTGATATGTATTTCAAACACGTCTCTCTTATACTGACTTGGATGTCTGTCAGAACAGTGGCTATTGAAATTCTAACTTCTTCATTAAGAAAACTTTAAAACCCCTTATATGGGCATTACCTTTGTTTCAATAAGACCAAATTCATGGAATTACAAATTGGTACACAAAATAACTGATTTTTTGATCATTTTTAGAAATATTTGTTCTCCCTTTGAAAGTGTTTTTAAAATGTACGTTTGTTTGTAATTCTCATGCATGACTGCACTTATAATGTAATTTAATGATTCAAAAAAGAACAAAACTTTGACTCAGTAAAGTTAATTCATATGGCTGAAGATGATGTTAAGTAACATCGAAACATGTCCCATGGTATTGAAAGAGTGGTTTTGATTATTAAAAATCATTTCTTCGGTGATTTGTGCTGTTGAGACCTCTATGATTAAGCGTCATTCATCATAAAAGTAATAAATTATATATTTTAGATTGAGAGATTTTGTTTACAGGAAGAAAAAGCTTTGTGTAAATGAATTTTTTTTGTATGAAATTTTAAAAGTTATGGAAGATCTTTTGATTTGTGGAAGACGTGTCATTTTATTGACACAACACATGTTACCAGTTTACGAACAATGATGTTATTGTTCATCGGTTTAGTCATTTTTAAAAGACTAACTAATGCTAAATGATACCTACAGCGAAAATTATATAGCAATTGTTTAATACTAGGATAGGAAATTACTCGAAGCTTCTCCATTTGCAGTAGAAATTATTGACAATGACATCGTAACTTGTTCGTATTACTGAAAAAGAAAAGCAAAAAAAAGTTTTAATTAAATTTCAATCTTTAAAAAGACTAACAAGGAATCTCTTAGTGCGGAAAAACATTAAAAACCTGCACTAAACAGTATCTATATTTAATAACATATCCTCTCCTTTTCTCACCCGTTGCAACCAGTTTTAAGCAAGTAAACAAATCAGAGCCTGAGCTATTGACTGAAATTGAATTAAATCTAAGCTTTTCTGGCTGGAAACAAATCTTGCTATGGACACGGTACCTTTCCTTGAAAACAGCCATAAATTATTGAACCTGGACTCTACCTAAGTAAATTTCTTAATTTTACTTATAAATATAATAGCTAATATTTTCAAATTTTTTGTTTTCTTTGCTATGGCTTGTTTATCTTTTACAAAAATCGTTTTAAAAGTTCCAATATTGAACGGTACGCAATCTGTAGATAGGACAAGTTTATACTGTATATGAAGATAAAGTCTGCCTGGGCAAATTGGTACGAGGTGCTCTTTATGTTGTGGTAACAGAGCTACGTATACATATGAAGTTGGAAATTTAAAGATATAACCGTATCGATTCTCTGTAACTCTGAGACGTCTTCTGAGATTCGCGCCTAGAAGCGCTTGTCGAATGTATCTGTCTATATATTGCATATATTTTTATTTTTTTATAATATGTGTTGTTGAATAGTTGAGCTTTGAATATTTTAATTCAAAACCATAACTTCTACCTGGCTATTCTTCAGTTTCTGAGACCTCAGTTGTATTTGAGAAGTAATGGAGTGTCACTTTGGCTGTATATGTTATTTCTGTTCGGATTTTAATTTTATTTTACTAGTTTTCAACTAGTTCTTTGGTATAATTGAAAAAGGTACTTACTTGGTGCAACTTACGCCCGATCGTTTGGACGTCTTTCTGTGCACCGAACACACCGTGGGAAAATTAGGACCTGTCAAGTCTCTTGTAACAGTTGTTATGGAAACTTAAGTACACACTTGTGTGAATCATCTGCAGGTTAGAGTATAACAAAGGTTCAGTACCGTTCAACGCTTTAAGTTAGACTGCAACTTTTAAAACGATTTATGTAATCCTTGCTCAATAAACAATAACTAATGGCGTATATTAAACAAAGCATCACCTTATTTTTGCAACCTTTGTGATTGAAGTTTTTTTAAAGAAAAAGGCATACATAGCCGGGAAGGATGTGGCTATAACTTTAAAAGGACCTCGTACAAATAATTTTGTTACGCTTGATATAGGGGGAAACTTTATAATAACTTTCTATTTTTGGAGGTCTAGATCTGGATGGAATGGTGTTTTAGTTCTAAATACCAGCAGAGCTGAATTTCCCACGGCAAAACGTAAACCAAATAAATGATTGATTTGTTTAAAAAAGTCTTTAAAAACTATCTTACCTTTTAACGATATACTGTGCTCTGGTACAGTTAAACTCAAATTAGACTTTCAGCATTTTCTTGCATTACTTGATTGGTTATGCTATGTCGGAGGGCCCAATTAAGATGTAATCACAAATAAGGTCAATGATTATTGGGCGGTGACACAAAAGAACAATTAACACGTGACGACAGTGCTAACAGAACTCACTATTGATTTCAGTGTTAACATGCATGCAATAATGTCAGTCAAGTTCGGAAGTATGCATGGCGCTGATTGGCTATTAGTAATTACACAAAATGTGTTTGACGCGACAAGAAACATAGTGATGCAAATTAGGTAAATCAAAGTAAAGTGAAACTTTATCGTTTGCGGTTGGATGTGTGGATACTGTGCTTTTAACAGTTGTAGTCGAATATGTTTCAAAGGTGATTTAAACCTGAGGAGACTAAAAATTATGGGGACGAAGTTGTTCACTTTTTCCGTTCTCCTTTTTCCTACACTAACTACTTTGGGTAAGTTTGTGTGATACCAGCTTCCAGTGAGTGTTTACCCGATCCCTTCAAGCGTTCTACTCTTCTTACACATGCTTGTCTCGTTTTGAATGTGAGTAATGTAATGCGGGTTTGGTGCTCCGAGGGAAGTCAGGACATCATAAAGGAATTTTTTACAGACCTGGTTCTTTATTACAAGATCAAAGAATCTTGCTATGTACTTGTAAAAATCAGGCTAACTTGAAGTTGATTGTGGTTAAAGACCGCGAAACAAATAACGCCCGTTAAGCGAACTACTTCAGTTTGCTGTTTAATTTACAAAACCCATTCAGATTTACTTCAATGGTAAACTTCTATCCGTTACTTGGGTGTTTAATAACACATGAGAAAAGTCGAGAGTTCAGCTGCTTACTTAATTGAACCTAGATGTAATTTATTTTCTTGATTGGAAATATAATGAAGTCCATCTTCATTTAGAAGCATCGTGTCGTATTTATTCCTTCGGAATTTAAACATTTAAGGTTTGATAAGACGCATGAATGGCGGACTATTTATTATTAACTTCTCAAGTTTAGATGGCTCTTTTCTGCGCGAAAAATTGCGACAAACATCTGTTTTTCTTTGAATTGTATCATTGATAAGTATTGTCTATTTTCCACCTGGCTTTTTACTTGATTTACTTGTCTTTTGTTTTATTTTCTTACCAGCTTCCACGTGTACTTCGGGATGGTGTCGGAATGGAGGAACATGCAACGTTTCTAACGGGACGGCATATTGCAGGTATGAGGTCTTTCGTTTATAGAAGGGTATAGGCTTCTATTGTAATTCAAAAAGAATTCCTTGCTTTAGAGCTCGTGAACCCGAAGGCAAGGAAGTTTTTAAAAGCATGCGTGGTTCTTTGACGGGCTTGACAGCGCAGTATATATCTAACAATAGTTACAGGAAATTTTGATCAATATTTTTCGCTTGTCAGGCTTGAAGGTAAAAGCATTGCATGTTAGTTGATAGTTTCTTCGTTTGAAAACTTCTTTCCGAGCCTCAAGACTTAATTTTAATAACTTTAACAATCGAAGGAGAGTTTCACGGATTTTGGGCTTCCAAGGTCAAAATTTGAAGCAATTAAAAAAAAGATTGAATTGAGAATAATTGAAATTATGCGTGCTTCTTTATCATTCTGAAGGCACAACTTACAGTGAGGTATGCTGAATGTCACTGTATGGATAAATGTTTGTATTATTGCCCGAGGTTAAAACAGTTGTACTCTAACTAGTTAGCAAAATCTTGTTTTTCTTCAATATCTCAGATTGGCACATAATGTGTAGCAAACCCAAACACTGCATGAATAATTAAAACAAGCACAGATGTCTCCATTCATCTTGAAATTGTATTCAATAATCGGTTGAGAATGATTAAGTTTTGAAAAGTTTAGCATATACATTAGAAATCCAAGAGTTAATTAAAGCCGCGATGGGTAGTTCGTAATTTGTAAATTTAAGAAGCGTTTGAAGCTCGATTGGTGTGATATGTCTCAACTTTTGTCCTCCATGCGGGTTTTTAGCACCTTGGACTTAGTTTGGAATGATTAGTTAAAACTTACATGTTTTATGTGTGGTATTGTATACCTTGCGAAATCAGTAGTAGTGCACAAGCGTTATATGTTGAAAATTTGAGAAGCCGTGTGAAGCAAAGAAAAATACAAAAGTTGGGTAATGTGTTATATTCCACTCGCCTTATAGAAAAATTAGACATTGGTGTTTGTATTACTTTATGAATAAAATTCTTTGCTTTACTTATAAAATCTGATTTTGTTATATATTACTGTACTTCACCAAATTAAGGTTGATATTTTAAAACATATGATATGACATCTATTGAAAAAGTTGGACACACGAACGGTTCTGCTTCGTTGATTTGAGCAAATGCAAAACTCACTTTTTTTCGACTAGTTCGTTGTTACTACTAAATAAAGAAAAAAGCTTAAAAACTGAAACGTCTAAAAAATATTGATTTGAAATTACAGGGGACTATATGGATTTTAATAATCGATCTCTATAAGAAATAAATTCACCTTTGTTGAATGAACCGTTTGAACTTTGCGTAGAATTAGAATCTTGAATGATTTTCAGATTTAATGTATTGCTGTTGGATTTTTGCGTATGAAAGTTTCTAGAATTACCACTTACTCAATTTTGTCAAGCAAATTAAACAATAAAAATCTCATTGAACTGATTGCAATGCGAAATCCCTTGCCATTCATTTGTGTTTATTTGCGTTTATGGTCGGTTGTTTGTGACCGCGGATCTTTGAAATTCACGTTTCAAACATTCATAAATAGACTTAATTCACTCAGCAGCCGGAGTCCAGTATGTTGTTTATAATATTGGATTAACGACTTACATTAGATGCTACATCAGCCATGTTGTGTTGTTTTTTTCCGTTTTTTCCAGTTTTAAGAGTTAGAGATAAAATATATACAAAACAAAAAAGATTTTATATTAATTTTGTAAGATGATTTCATTTTCAACACAAATTAGTGAGGCAGAAAATATTTTAGTTTGGTGAGCTTTTTTACGATAATCTTTTGAAAAGAATTTGCGTTGGTCGATATTTCAATATATCAAACGTGATAGTGTCATTATGACAGCAATATTGAAAACTCTAACTGTTGTTTTAAAGGTGCGCTATTCACACAGTTGCTCGCGAGCGCAAAATTATGTACATTGCGTGTTTCAATTCATCGAGGTTACTGCTGTGTTGAGCTAAATTGTTAGTTTTCACATCCCTAATTATCAAGAAGGAGTTACGGAGAAATGTTTATTCATTATATGATTTTATAGTCGTCTTTTTTAGGCTGAATCTCAACACTTAAAGGCATTTGTCTGAGAGTGCACAAAGCTTATTTTCGGTTTAAGACATGCCATTCCTTGAGGAAACAGTAAACAAATTTTAAAACCACTCTAAGGCAATGTTAATTTGTTGCCTCGATGTCCTCGGATGGATTTCATGCAGTGAGGTTAACTGAGGACCATTCAACTCAGGTTCAGATGAACTAACGTGGTAATTGTTAAGTTTCAATTGTCTTATAAGAACCATGTGCACTGTGACAATGGGCAAGATAAGTGAGGAAATATTTTTTTCTAACATGATCTCAACTAATTTTTTTGTCTTTCAGTTTACAAAATTGATGTAACAACAGGAAAGGAGTTTAAATGGTGTCTTTTTTAAACCACCTCTATCAACTCTCTAAAATAAAATAATTTTTTACGAAGTTATGATATTTTGAAATAACCACATGGGCTGCACAGTGTGAGATGGCCATGGGTCTCTGAGTTTTCAACATATTTCTGAGTGTTGTGTCTTGTTGCATAAATTTCATGCATAATAATTTGGCTGTTGACATGTGAAGTTTTCCTTTGGGTAATTGAATTCCTAATTAGAATAATGGAAATACGGTTGTAAATATCTTAATTTTTCTACTTGTTTTAGTTTCAAAGTTTTTTAATAAAAGTGCAAATATTTTTGTTATTCTATGAAAGCTCAAACCTTTTGTTTCATTTTGTACTGCAATTATTTAACAAGCAATTCCATAATGTTAACAAATAGTCTAATGATAAAGGTATTGTCATGAATTGCTATTTTTAATCTTTTTAAAAAAAATTAATGAATATTATATAAAATGAACCCTTTGACTCCAAAAAGGGCCTAAACCACCCGCACGATATATTACTGAGTTAAAATCTTTGTTAAACAAGAAAACCATGTTTCGACTTTGGTTTTAAATCAAACCTTAGTACTTTCTTTAAGTTTGGAAAGCCAGTGATGCTAGAATAAACTCATTTCAGCAGAAAGTCATTAGTTGAAGTGCAAAAATTGAAAAAACTACTGTTTTGTGTCATTTTTGGAACGGGAAAATCAACAATGTTTGGCCTTGAATTTTTTGATGAAATTTTCATTCCCAGCAAACAAAACAGCTTTCACAACAAAATATAGACCTAGTACTGAGATATAGTGAAGTTTTTAAGCATTCTTTCAGTTTACGGATTGTGCTACAGCCTTTTCTTTGTGCCAATCTTGCCCCAACGTGTTTCCCGCCATTTGCATGACCCAAGTCCATTCTGGGAAGCCCAAAAAGTTTTGACAAGGGCAGACACCATTTCCTGCAGTAATTATTTTCTTACTAAGTGTAGAGCCTTCATAGAGTTCTGGAAAAATTTTATGCCTGTTGTGTTCTTCAGTCATCAAAACATCTTAAAAATGCATTGGCAGCTTGGTGAATTTGCCTCTCTTCGAGCTTCAAAGCCAACTTCTATTGGTGCCTGTGGAAACCCACCCAGTGAAAATATGCTGTAAAAATCACTAAAAAGTTTGACACCTCGCTGGTTTCTTTTAGCAAGTAAGCTCAAATGCTATAGCTACCTTCAAGCTTCATGATGCAATCTAGTAGTGAAGAGAGGAAAAAAAATGCTCGAAAATGAGAAAAAATCCACTTTTAACGGCTGCTACAACAGCGACAAGACACTACCACAACACCATCACCTCATAAACTGAAAACACGATCCCTGGGTACTACACATTGTTTGATGTTTCCATGGCAATGCCTAATATGGATTAGAGAAAGCCAATTGTTTTCATACAAAAAATCTTTCAAAATCGCAAAACCTTCCAGGAGTCAAAGGGTTAAAATTACAAAATACACTTTACATATTTCACATAATAAAAAGTTTAAATTTTAGAATAATGTTTTAGCTGCACTTACAGTATGGCATTAAATTTAAATTTATTCTGATGATCAAGGCTGCCATTCAAAGTGCAGCCACAATGTCATTTTAAGATTCTTTGATTCTACACATCATAAAAACCTAAAAGACACCAGTAATGCATAAGAATACATATATCCTCATAAAACAAAACAAAAGATTCAAGCTATGCATTATGGAAGAATATTATATTATTTGCAAGTCAGAAATGGGTACACTGAACAAGCGCAATGAACTTGCCTCCAAATGCAGACACAAAGCGGCATTCCTCTACAGAAACTATAAGATTTTAAATTCTAGTTCGCTATATTTAACTCGGATTCTTACACAGTTTTATTTTATTTTATTTTATTTTATCCAATTGTTCCACACAATCCTATAGAATTTTACCACATAAGCCTATTGTTTTTACTCACCACTACTTATGTAAATAGTACAGTAGTTAATATACTTCGCGGAATTATCATCTACTCACAGAACTCCCTGGCAATGGGCAAACAGCCTAAAAACTTAAGTCAGAGAAAAAACTTTGGACATGAAAAAGAAAAATTTTAACCTATATCCTCATTTGAGTTGCAGAGATCTCCTCTGCTGGCTACTCCATTTTATTCTCCTTCTAATCCAAAATTTTAGGGAGAACCCTGAGTTGATCTCTTGGTAGTAACTACTACTTTGTTTGAAACACTCTTATGTAAGAATGTATTTTATAGATAAGTTCTAGATATTTTTTGTAATTTGCATACAACCACAAACCTTACTATAATAACTGTACTTGCTCAATTGTTTTGTTAAGTAGTTGATTCTATAAATGTATAATTTTTATATGGTAGATAAAAATTCTCCTGAGTGGGCAACTATGAAACAGTCTTGTAGAGGTAAATGTGTATTATTAATATTTAGTCTCCTGAATTTTTCTCTACCATTTATATACATACTATACTCTACTTAAATTTATTTAGCACTGTTTTGTGGATATCAACTTTACAAAGTGAAAGTTTTTGTCTTCTTTTGAATCACATACACACATTAAATATGATAAGTGCAGATCTAGTCATGCACGAGAATTACAAACAAACGTACATTTTAAAAACACTTTCAAAGGGAGGACAAACATTACTAAAAATGATCAAAAAATTGGTTATTTTATGCACCAATTTGTAATTCCATGAATTTGGTCTTATTGAAACAAAATTAATGCCTATATCAGGGATTTTAAAGTTTTTTAAAGAAGTTAGAATTTCAATAGCCACTGTTTTGGCAGACTACCAAGTTATATATTAGCTATAAGAGAGATGTGTTTGAACTACATATCGCAATCATTAAAAGAGCCTTGAGATTTTAATATGATTATAAAAAAATTGACCTTCAGGTCGTAGTTTGAACAAGATTTATAGAGTCTACGTATATACTGTGCCTCGGTATTTTATCACTTTCAAATATTTTATCAGTAGAACATAGGACTCTTTTCGTCTTGTTTTTATGTTCCTTATTTTGGAGGCAAATCTCAGTTATAGTTGTACAACTTTTTACGTCCACTAATATCAAACATTTAATAAAAAAATAAAACAGACTTCCTCTTTATCTTTTGTGTCACAAATACAACTTTAACTCATAAGATCGAGCACACTGATTATATTCTCTTTCCACCTGCATAATGATGTGTAAACAATCTTCCAATTGGAGCAGTTTTAAAGCCAATAAACGATAAGAATACATGAGACTTTCCCTCCACATCAAAATTGAAATGGTGGGAAAGTTGTACCTCAGGAGTCTTACTTCCAGTTCCTGGCAGTCATTGCAATTGCCCGATTTCATACATTATGAAATCAGACAATTGCACAATCTCCTGCAGCGTGATAATCTAGGATTTATGCGTCTAGGTAGTTTTCCCAGAAGTGCAAAGGAAACTCAAATGTTCTACCAACTGTTCAATTTTACTACTTCCCTAGCTCATATTCCTTCGTTAAGTAGTTTTTCAAGGACCAGTTGGAACTTATATAATTATATGCTTTTCAACTTAGATTTGTTAGGAAAAATCACTGAATGTTATTTCTCTTAACAATTCAATGTCTTTTTTAATGGCAAGTTCTTGTTTTTTTTCATATTCTTTAAGGAGGAGCCATAAAATATTATTGATATCATTTCTCTTTTTCAATCAATTGCAAAAATGCAAGTCCACAAGGAAACTTATCTCTGATAACAGTTAGACGGTATTTTATATTTCCAAACTTGCATTGTAGCTATTTCTAGAGCTAAAAAGGCTTATTTTCATGACCATGTTTGTCAAGTGCCTGAGAATTAAATTTTAGTAATGACGATGAAATTCATGGTTCCAGAACACTCAGCTGATTATAACTAAATTTAAACACAAAATTCTTGGTTTCAGATACTCAAAACACTCAGCTGATTATATAATTAAATTTTAGCATGCTATTCTTGGTTTCAGATACTCAGAACACTCGATCAGCTGATTGTAATTATAAACACACTGTGCACTTGCATAATTTACTAGGCAAAACAAGACATATTTCCTACTAAACCTCGATCCATCCGAGACACTGGTCAGCATTATTACCATTAAGATGGAGTTAGAACTGCAAGATTCATTGCACAAGTTTGTGTTCTCACCACAACTCCATATGTAGTGCAGCAAAGTCTGCCACAAGGAATAAGCTATTGCACAGCTGAATGATCAGTATAACTGTGTGCATTTTTTTAGTGGAAAGCAGTTTTCCTTTGAAGTTGACAAGCTGTATAAATAGTGTACTAATTAGATTTGGATTGTGTTATGTTCTCGACATGCCTATCATTTGCAGGAGATTTAAAATAATCATTGAATCCCATAAACCATTTTTACACTTATGCGCAGTGAAATTTTCCACTGTTTTGGCGGGCTACAGGTCATACAATTATCACATCTACCACATATAAGGTACTTATTTCATTATAAAAATTATGATATTTTCATAGTTACATGCATTGTTTATTTCTCATTGTCTTGTCAGTGCCACAAGGCTCCTGTGACCTGCCAAAACAAATGGAAGTACACTCTGCAAGAGTGTGAAAATGGCTTATTGTGCAAAAACTCAGTTTGACTCTTAATTCTTACATGTTTGTTATTCTTCTTTGAAACCTATCATTTACAGTGCAACCAGAAAAACCATGAACACGTGATATATGCCTGGCATGGAATACTTGTTAAAATTACAAAAAGCAAAAATATGCATAAAGAAAGTTCCTCTGAATGATTCCCAAATGTTGTCTAAGTTTGTTAAAAATTAAATAAAACTTAAAAATTAAATATTAACTGGAACTGATTTCAATTGAGGAGAATGTGCTGCCTTTGCTCTGAACATCTGCTAATGGTTAGATATATATTAGCTCCTTCTTGGATAAGGGGGTTAAACTGTAAGACTCGTATCTCACATACTCTATATAACTAACCTGAACCAGAGGAACATTAAAGAAACAAGGGGTGAAAGCCAAACCTCAGTGCAGGGATTACTACCACATGGAGGGTCATAATATTAAAAATCTTTAAAGGGTGTAATACGTCACCCCCACAAAACAAAGATCAAAGGCATTGAGCAGACTGTTTTAGGTGATTTCTATAGTGCACACACTATCAGCCTTCATCTTCATTGCCTATCCATGGATTGTTAAAAAAACCCACTGCACTGTAAAATTGTAACATTTGTGACAACTGATATCTGTGCAGCCAACCAGAACACCTTAAATAAAGGTTGACTCACAAAAAGGTCTCCTACTTTTCAAATTTCGGGGTTGGCATCTATGAAACTAAATTTTGAAGACTTCAGGGTTAGGTATGACTTTTGGATACTCATGCACCTAGGCCTATTTGTAGATATTAAGTTAATGCAGAACTTAGCTATAGTTATAAGACTGTAATGTAAGTAGCAACAGGTGTTACAACTGAAATTTTTGCTAATTTCTATTTGTAGGTGCCCCTCAAATTTCACTGGAAACACTTGTGATATTGATGTAGATGAGTGTACTACACTATCAAAACCTTGCCAAAATGGAGGAACATGCACAAATCTCCATGGTGGTTATATATGCCGCTGTGTCCACGGCTATGATGGCTATGATTGTTCAATAGATGTTGATGAATGTGCCCATAGGAATGGCATTCCTCCGTGTCAGAATGGTGGGACTTGTGTCGATCGTCCTGGAGGATTCATATGTTCATGTCCAAATGGCAAAGCTGGTACACACATATATTGTTATATGATAGAGAAAAAATGAAAAAAAATTACATGTTTATCAGTCTACAAGTCAGTTTTGTGATCACCCATGCATGTCAGGAGATTTAAATCCTGACAAGTAGCTATAGGTAACCATGAAACAGGCTTGTAGAGATAAAGGCACAGTCCTGTTGCAGGATTTTTCTGTACCATATACTTCACTCTAACATGTATTGAGCACTGATTTACAGATATCAATCTTGTAATGTATTTGACCTCCTTTAATCTTTACAAATTATCTTAATCAATATAAGTAAGTGTACTTGCAAAGCAAACTACATTTTTGTCAACTCAACTCCAGCAACTGCTCCTTGCCAAAATGAGGCTAGTACCTAGTCTAGGGGCATAAATAACATCTCTCCCCTTCTGAGGTAAAACTACAAGTTTATGCATTTGCAAACATTCTCAGCATAATCAATGTTGGGCCACACCCATGACATTAGTGGCACAACCGGTGGTGCTTTTAAAACTAGCTGTTTACTCAAGTTTTAAGTCCATATTTGGGCACCAACATTAACTCTGATAACTCCTTCATGTGCACAATGCCTGCAGGGTGACTTGGATGTAACTCCTTAACATCAATTCTTGATAATGTGCAGGAATGACAACCTGAATCCCCCATAGTAAACAATCTTGCTCTACTGCAGATAACTCCATGCAATGATCGAAGTAAATCTTCAGACATTATGTTGTGGTCAGTTGTGTCTAGTATTTTAAAACTTTGGAAAGCACTGGATCCTTTCGAGTAGCATGACTAATTTTTTTTGTATAATAGGCAATGAGTTATCAATCTTTCTTCCATATTATACTATAAATTAAATTGTCTCCTTCTGTTATCAACAGCAGTAAGCATAACAGTGTATCTGCCACTGCATTCTGATTTGAAGAGATGTATCTAATGTAGTTGTAGGCTGAAATAATAATTGCCCTAAATAACAGAAAATTTTCACTGTTTCCACCTCTTTACACAACTCCTCCACCAGTCCCACTAATCCATTAGCTTGTTTCTTGCATCTTCCACAGACAAAATCTCTCCCCAACCTCATGGTCACTCTCTTTACTTTAGCACATCTACCATGTATCCATTTACCTTATTTCTTACACAACACTGAATTTACCATTACTCACTTCCCACAAATATCACATGGATCTTTCTTACTCAAATTATATTCTAGATATTGAAAGATTTATCAAATTGCTAACAGCTCACTGTGGTCCAGAAAACCAATACTTTGTTTGCATTTGGGATTGCAAAACTATCTGAACATTACACAATATAATTATAATAATTATAATGGTAGTTGTCAGAAAATTGAATGGCATAGTGCTAAAAGTATGTAAGTGATTAGTTCTCAACTCTCAAGCTAGATTGACTGCAGTGTTTTATTGAACACACTTTTCATGTACTACTGATCTAGATTGAAAAAATAAAATCATTGTTTTAAACAATAATTATCTGCATGCAATAGTTAAATATTTGTGTGAATCATTTGCATAAATTGTCTTTTCAGCCAAGTGTTTTGTTGGTTTAACCATATACTTGCTATAACTTATTTCATACCACATATCCCATGAGAAGTGCTCAATCTTATTCCCCTGATATTTAAATTATAACTTTCAATACTGTAATTGATAGTAATTATCTTATTTTGTATTTTGCAGGTTTAAGGTGCCAGTATAATGACAGCTGTTACTATAACAACACCTGTAAAGGGTCTGGAACCTGTATTACAGGCCCTTATGGCAATTCCCAGTGTATTTGTCCCTCTGGCTTTACAGGCTTTGATTGTACTACAGATATCATTGACTGTATTGGCCCAAATCCATGTTACCATGGCAGTACTTGTAAAGATGTACCAGGGGGATATAGGTGTGACTGTGTTAGTGGTTATACTGGTAGGTTTAAATGAATAATGTTCAATTTTTCCTTTGTGAGAAGCTTTTTCTAATTTTTATAAATACAGCATCTATATATTCTTGTTGGTGTGTTGATGATTTTTGAGCTAATTGCACAAATTATTCTTTACATGAAACTGATATTTTCTATCACAGAGGAATCTGTTTGCATGTACTATAAATCAATTGCAATTTTGAGATGCCAATGCTGTAAAATATTGATGGCTAGTTGTACGAAAATATAGTTCTTAGCATCGCTGGCTTTGATACTTTCTAAGTGCTGGTACCTAAGCTTTCAGGAATTTCTTGTCCATTATCCCTGTTAATGTTGTTGGAGTTGAGCCTTATCTGAATTGCCTCTTTCACTTTCCTTGTATAATAATAAGAATATATTCTATTTATATAGCATTTATTCCTTAAGAAGTCCATAAGCGCTTTACAAAGTTAAAAACATCTACACTAGCTTAAATAATAATCATGGTAATAATAATAATAAAATAAAAAAAGCTTTAAGTTCATTAAAAATATGAGATATTATTATGAAATACACTATTTGTTTAAATTAAAAGCCTTCTTAAAAAGATATGTTTTCAGGGCCTTTTTAAATCTTAAAACAGACTTGCATTCCTTAATCTCTAGTGGCAAGGCATTTCATAACTGAGAGGCACACACAGAAAATGCCCTATAACCATACAGTAGGACTTCAATTTATATGGCTGAATTTTTAAAAGCTTCTTGTTTCCTGACCTAAGACTACGGGTTGGTTTATAAGGTTCTTAAAGTTCTCGGAGGTAGGACGGTGCCATGTCATTAGTTTAAAGACATATAATAGAAGTTTAAATTCTATCCTCTGCTCAGTGGCCTGCCAGTGAAATTCCACTAAAACGGTATATATTTGATCATCCTTCCTAGACAATTTAACTAACCTAGCTAGCGGCCAAATTTAATACGTACAGCAATCGCTGGATCCGACTTTTGGGGAGACCGTACAAAATCGCGTTGCAATTATCTAACTTAGAGGTTACAAGCGCATGTATTAAAAACTTAGCAGTTTCCTTACTAAAAAATTTTCTGATTCCTAAAATGAATCTAATTGAACACAAAGCAGATTTACAAACAATAAATATCTGTTGACAAAACGTGGACCCCCCATTCTGGACCCCATTCTGGACCCCAATCTGGACCTCATTCAGTCATTCTGGACCACAGGAGAGTTCTTTTGCTGCTGTATAATTATAGTGCTTAACATTAAATTTTGGAAGAAAATTTTGAAAATTTACAAAACCACAAGATACGGCTAATTCAGTCAGCACTCCGCGCCATATTCGCATTATTTCCTTTCGTTTCCCCATATGGGGTCCATAACGGGGTCCAGAATGGGGTCCAGAATGGGGGCCCGTCCACGTTTTGTCAACCCCCCTATCTCGAACTAAATCCCATTTCCCTTGGATTTGACTAGTATTTTCTCTGTTATTTACTACTCAGTGTTTATCTCGAACTTCGCTCTATCTCGAACTTCGCTTTTCTCGAACTATTTTTTTCCCCTTGGTACAAAAATACCCGGAGCAACTGCTGTATACCCTGCCACGACCCTGCCATTATTGTTCTCGATTTAACTGCGCATTTGTTTTTAAAGAACGACGGATGCGCAGGAATCTAACTCTTTCACCTTGGAACTCTTAATATTTTAACTAGAATTAGTGGTCAACTAAAATCAAACCAGCTTTAGAAGCTGAGGTTAACTGAAAATGCACAATTCGTCTGCACTGAAGTCCGTCAAATGAACACAAAAGTAGGTTTCTCTTTATTTTAAAATGTAACTCGCACACAAAAGAGGTCAAAAATCTGCACGATGTTATTATAGTTATCAACACTTGTAAAGACCCTCTAATGCACATTCGTCAGTTTGGAGTCCCAGCTCGCCCATCACAGCAAAGTTCGTCAAAACTTTTTTAAACGACTAACCACTACAACAAGTACATAATCGCATTTTACCTTTTTTGTCGGATCCATATTTAGATTCATATTCAACTTGTAGCTAAAATCCATTTTTAAACGATTTCAAACTACAAAATCTAAACGACACGCCATCTTCAACTCTTCCCCAGTGCAACCTCGTACCCAGGGTCATTTCACTGACGTAGACGTGACCCAATCTCATTGTCAGTGACAGGTAATTTTCATAAATAGGAAGGGAGGGAAAGTAGATATGTTGTCAGTAACGCTAAAGTTTTAATGCCATACATGTTTCGGCAAGTCTCTTGCCATCTTCAGTAGCAAATAACGCGAATTGGGTGTGAATTTTAGAATATAGTTAAATGTAAATAACACGGAATTATTTAAACAATTAATTTCAAATTAAAATGTTTTATCTGTTGATTTAAAAGGGGTTTGTCCCAAAGGATGTGTAAAGCCTCTTTGATAAACCACTAATAAACCCTCCTCTCTAATAAGCCCTTCTCTCTAATAACCTCTCCTCTCTAATAACCTCTCCTCTCTTATATCCACTCCACTCTAATAAGCCCTCCTCTCTAATAAGCCCTCCTCTCTAATAAGCCCTCCTCTCTAATAAGCTCTCCTCTCTAATAAGCCCTCCTCTCTAATAAGCCCTCCTCTCTAATAAGCCCTCCTCTCTAATAAGCCCTCCTCTCTAATAAGACCTCCTCTCTAATAAGACCTCCTCTCTAATGAGCCCTTCTCTCCGAATAACCTCTCCTCTCTTATAAGTTCTCCTTTCTAATAGGCCTTCCTCTCTAATAATCTCTCCTCTCTAATACAAGGACTGTACTCTATTTCGCTAATAAAGCCATTTACTACTGTCAATAGAGTTCTATTTGAAAGATAAGATTTAATCCAGCGGCCATTTAGGCCCCTAATCCCATAGAAAATATAACTTTTGTAATAGAATGTCGTGATTGACAGTATCAAACGCTTTTCTTAAATCAATAAATATGGCGCAGGAGAAAAGTTTCTTGTCCATGTTAGTTTGAATCGTATTAAAAATATTCAAAATTTAATTTCGATGGACATTTACCACTTTGTACCGAGGTGTTCAATATTTGGGCAAGTGGTTTGCTAATTAGGTGTTTTGCACATTTAAGAAGCGAAATTGGGAAAGAGTACAAGCCATAAGACTTATTATTTGGGGTTGCTGTTATTTCACATTCATTTTCCTTTTGTAACGGGAATAAAATCAAAAGATTTTTGTTGGTCAATATGTTCAGGTTATTGGTAAAAGAGTGGTTGGAGTCTGGAATCAGAGACGCGAGTTTTCAGTGGCCATCCGCCGAAAAGTGTTTATTAAGAACACCAGGTAATCTTGTTTTGTCACAAGTGACTGTATTGTTGAAGGATCATGAAGTGTGAAAAGAGATTTCTTAGTTTTCTTGTTAATACTGATAAATGAGTTAAGAATAAAAATATAACTTTTTGCTAAGGCGAGTTATGTTTAAAATTCTATTTCGATAAAGTTTGTATCTATCTCTATTGCGAAGTAATTTTAAGCAAAGGTTGTGTGAAATTCCGTCATTTATAAGTTCATAGCGTCAACTTAATTAACCCAGTTTGACAGTTTTCTAACAGAGACCACAGTCACGAATATAGCTTGGGCTACCTGTGCAGAGACAAGCCCGAGCGGCCATTTTAGTGTCCCAACATAAAACTTAGTGGCAACAGGACACCCAACCGCTAACACAAAATTAAGATTTCGTTTTTTCTTGACTCTTGTACAACGCAAGTACGAAAACATCAGTTCTTATTCAGTGTTAATGATTCAACGTCTTAACAGGGTTCCTGTTTTTTTTTCTTCTCTCTTAGAAGGCGTCTTCTACTCTACATCTTAATCAATTACTACTGTTCTATGGCCCAAAACAAATCTTTGTACACAACTTCTGACAGCTTGTCATATCCCATAGGTGTTAAGTGGAGTCCAGCTTCCCAATAAAATCTCTCTTCGTTACTATTTCTGTTAATACGGGGCATCTTAGCTGCTGCATCACACAACACAGTCAAACTATCGGACATTGCATAGCGCCTTAACTGATTGTTTATAAAAAATCGCTCTTCCTTTCTGATTGCACATCCAGAATCATCCTCGTCACTACAGTTTTCGCCTGGTATCGTTACCAAGAGCGTTTTAGCACCATAATTGTGCGCCACTCTGTGTGTTCTGATGACATCATTTGCAATATCGTCCCAGACCTCTCTTTCATGGCTCCGATGTATGATATCATTAGTTCCACCAAGAATCACAATCCAACCGTAGCGTTCACTAGCTGTAGCAAACAATAATAATCAGTAGTTTGTTCCACATAGTGTTAAAGGCATGGTAATAGCTACAATAGTTATAGATATATTATCAAAAAGATGGTGTTGGTTTCATGAATATGTTAATGATGATAGATATTTTAAAAAAGCAACGACGGTAATCTTGATAATGTTGGCGATGATGATAATAGTGATGATGATAATGGTGATGGCAATGATGGTGGTGATGATGATAATGGTGATGGCAATGATGGTGGTGGTGATGTTGATGGAGATTATGATGATGATGATGATGATGATGATAAAGATGATAAAAATGATGATGATATTGATGATGACAAGATGATGATAAAGATGATGATGGTAATGATGATGATGATGATGATGATAAAGATGATAAAAATGATAATGGTGATGGCAATGATGGTGGTGGTGATGATGGTGATGATGTTGATGGAGATGATGATGATGATGATGATGATAGTGATGATGATGGTCAGAATGGTCGCCATGGCAAGTAGATTAAATAATGAGCGACCAAAACTGTCAGAATAGTCGCCATGGCAAGTAGATTAAATAATGGGCGACCAAAATTGTCAGAATAGTCGCCATGGCAAGTAGATTAAATAATGGGCGACCAAAACTGTCAGAACGGTCGCCATGGTGAGTAGATTAGATAATGGGAGACCAAAACTGTCAGAATGGTCGCCCATGGTGAGTAGATTAAATAATGAGCGATCAAAACTGTCAGAATGGTCGCCATGGTGAGTAGATTTAAAATAATGAGCAACCAAAACTGTCACAACGGTCGCCAGTTTGCCAAACTTCATTTTTAGGTCGTTTTTAGATGAATTCCAGCATTACAACCACAAGATTAAAAACAAACTCCGTTGTTTCTAAAAAATTATGGCAACGGAATAGATATCCTTGGCGACCTTTTTAAAAAAGTACGGCTGTCAAAAGGAGAATTACAAAATAACTAAGTTGATGGACCACTGAAATGGGGTCTCAATCAATAGGTATATATATGCAAGAGAATCGCTTTCACTTTCACCAAAAGATATTAATAACAATGTTCAAGAAACCTGAACTAAGATATTCTCCGAGCCTGCGGGCCATGTCAGCTGCCATGTTCCTCTCCTTTCCAATATTGTCAACCACAAAGCATTTGTGGCTGTCTTTATTAAGGAGATATTCAAGTTTCTCCGTGTAGGGGTGGTGTTCTTTACCCATGTGATAATAACCCTGGGTCAGACTGTCTCCCATTCCAAGAACGCGAATAATTTCCATACCTAAATTAAGTGTTGATCAGATAACAGTCAGCTATTGAGTTTTTGTAAGTGGAGAGATCTCATCACCATAGGTATTATCAACAAGATTTCGAATAGACTATTTATTAAGGTTAACGCTACACAAAATTACAATATTAATAAAAAAGGGTAATAGTAGTAATTGTATTGATAATAGGGACAAGAGTAGTAATATTATCAGTAATAGGTAATAGTAATAGTAATATTATTTAATAGCTATTGATGGTCATAGTAATATGAGTAGCAGTAGTACGAGCAATAGAAATAGTATAATACTAATAGTCAGTAGTTCAACAGTAACGGTAACAGTAATAGCAGAAAGAGTAATACACACAGACTGTATCACACAGTCAATTGGATAACTTGTGTCACGGATGCAATGATCGTTTTTCACTACATTACGCATCAGGGCCCAGTTGTTCAAAAGCCGATTAGCACTAACCCAGCGTTAAATGTTTAACCCAGGGTCTTGTTTCCAATCTTACATGGAGAGATTTTAGCGGTAATTTCGGAATAAACAAGACGTTTTCTAGAAAAATTCAAACAGTGTTCATAAATAACCGTTTGCTTTTTCTTAAAGAAGAAATTCCTGTTTGAATTTTGCTTAACCCAGGGTTAATCTTAACAAGCTTTAGAACAACTGGAACCCAGGAGCCCATAAGTTGGAGCGAGCAACTTCCATGTTCTAGAGTCACGATACTTTCACGAACAGACCTATTTTTAGTCCAGTTCTCGCGAGTTACGGCAAAACAATCTCAGCCGTCGATACTTAATCAATAATGTCACTGTTAAGTTGTATGAATTATCTGATTCCTCCGGGACCGGAACTTCTACTGAAATTTCTCGTGAAAAGCGATCTAAAAATAAACCAGTAGTTGAAAACGCCGTGACATAGGTCCATTATGGGAGTTGCTCGCTTCTACTTATGGGGTTCTGATGCATACACAAAGTCCTTTTGACTGTTAGTTCATTCCTCCTCAGGGGCACAATGAAAAACATTCCACAGACAACAATTATGTATACACGAGAAAACAAACAAAGATTTAAGGGAGGCTTGTGTGTAATACACATGAATCCACCCTATTTACTTTTAGAGGCTCAGCCGTCCTAAGTCAGTGAACGACAAAATTTTATCATCAACAGCTAACAAAATATGGATTTCAATAGATACAAGTTTATCTTTATACATTAAATGGTTCAAAGCCAGACATGGTATATGAATATTATTTAAAGGAAATAAGTAAACCATTTTGCCCCTATTATTTCGGATAATACCAACATTGTGCTTTATACACTTTATTTACACAGGCGCAGGCACACGGTGCAACATTTCATTCAACATTGCGCGCAATAAATTTTTTGGAGGTGGACACACGGTGCAACAAAATCACGCAACATTTCTAGTGAAAGCGCGGCGTGCTTATCCACGCAACATTTCACATTTCAACAATCAAAACGCGATCCAACAAGAGGTCCTTTAAAAAAAGACTTGCTGCGCGCATTGTTGCCAGAGTAGAGCGCGACTCAACTTCAGTTTTGTTTTGTGCAATGTTGCATGCAACAAAATTCATCGAAGGAGACACGGTGCAACAACTCTACGCAAAGTTGCATGAAATGTTGCATCTTGTGTCAGCGCGTTCACTTTTGTTTCTGTCTGTGTGCTGATTTAATCGTGTCAAATTCAAAAGGAATTCTGGTTTTCCGGCTTATTTAGGGCAATATGGCTATTCCAGTTAATTTGGCAGCATCTTGTCACATATTAACTTTTTATATGATTTGGAAAGCGAATAATTAACAATTATTCCAATAGCGCGCGTTGGATATGAGATGGTAAATAACCAACGAGAGGTGTAGCGCCGAGTTGGCTGCAATCATCTCATATCAAAAAAGGGCGAATGGAATGATTGTTTTATTAAATTTCATGAGTTTTCCGAACTTTTCGATACTTGAAAATAGCAAAAAACATTTAATAAATTGAGAAACAAGATTTTGTGATAGTTTCCATATATAGTCATTCGGTATATGAGCTGATAACTGAGATCGAGTGAACCAATCAGAACGCTAGAAACGCAATAATCGAGGTTGAAAATTTAATAATTAAGTTTAGTGTGAAAAATCAAGTACTGTCGTTGTTATTAACAATAGTTATAGGTAAACTGATTACTTATTATTATAAGTTAATACTTACCAGTTTTTAGCTCACAAATATATCCCAATGAATGTGAACACGATGTACCACGGATTTGACCATCTTCTATCACTCCGCACCCATCCGAAGAATCTTCGGGTGTCGAAAACTGGGTGTCTTTCAGTAATGGAGTATCATCAATCCATTTCCATTTCCCCTTCGTTTTCTTTAGTCCCACAAAATACCGCTGATTAAATTTATTGTGGTTTAACAAGAAGGTTTTGAGAAACTCTTGAGCGTCATTAGTTTTAGGCATAGCAAGTTGGGCATCTGCGTCTGCGCAGTAAGGAGGCGACTCATTCCAGGGTCCGTGTGAAACAGAACTGCTGACGAACTTGTAACAGAACTCACGAAACGATTCATAATCAGGAGGACATCTTTTTACAAAATCTGTAATTAGTTAAAGAAATGCAACGATTTGTATCTTTAAGCTGATGATAAAGACCAGATTGCGGCATAATAATACAATCAATCAATCAATCAATCTATATTTACACTCACTTTCTTGCTCAAAAAACAAATTACAAAATTCAATGCAAAAATTTTAATTAAAGTAAGGGTACTAGCTGCCTGAAATAACTATAGGGGCTAGCGGAACCAAGCAGCCAATTAACATCAACATTACATAGGAATAAAATACAGGTTAGCAAAAAAGTGAAGCACAAATTGACACACAAATAAGAAAATACGGCACAATACGGGTACAAAAATTAGTAGAAAGAACTGCAAGTATAATAATGCCAGTAGTTGGCATCAATAATCGTAATTGTAGTAGTATTACTAATTTTATAACAAAAGCAGTAATGATAGTAGTATAGTAATGGAATAATATAGAAGTATTAGTAATGGTAGTAGTAGTTGTCGTATTATTAGTACAGGATAATCGTGATTGCAGTAGTAGTGTTTATATTAGTAATGGTAGTAATATAGTAGTAGTAATAGTAGTAGTAGTAGTAGTAGTAGTAGTAGTAGTAGTAGTAGTAGTAATAGTAGCAGCAGCAATAGTAGTCGTATTTATAGTAGTAGTAGTAGTGGTAGTCGCAGTAGCAGTAGTAGCCGTATTTATAGTAGTATAGTGGTGTAGTACTTTTAGACATTGTATTAATTAGTAGTAGTAATAAAGAGAAAAGAAAAGTACAAACACATATCTTACCAGA
>JAOTRI020094927.1:0-38702 GCA_028564885.2 Zoanthus sanctaehelenae | reverse complement strand
CGATAGAAGATACATTATCAAGATCACGTACGATTTGAAATAATATTATATTTGTTCATCTAACTTAAATATGTCAATTAAGTATTATTCTTTAGCAAGAGGTCTGACTGCATAGAATTGTAGGTGAAATATTTTTTTTATTTTGCCGGACTTTTTCAGAATGTTCATCAATAGAGTTAAACAAGCTCGCTCAGATTGAATTACAAAACAAAAAAGACGCATAAGTGTACATAATTTACCATGGTAATGATTATCTACAATATCTTAATACATAAAAATTTGGTGTCATTTTAATTTAGCGAATTTTTAGCTATTTTTAGAATCCCTAAAATAGGATGACGCTTAAAATAAGTGTGGCTAACATGACGTGACGCTAAAATTATGTGACTATTATAATTCAATTTTGTTTGTAAACTAAAACGTTTATAGAGTCACGTGGCGACCTAGATTTCTTCATCACTGCCCAAAGGGGAGAAGCTATATGTAATAGAAAGCGGGCATCAAATTTTGGTACAGATTTTTTATTGGGATGCCTGTACTAATCTTACTGCCTCTTCTCCAATAACAAGACACTTTTATTATATAGTGATAGCCGATGATAAATGATACTTTACAATTTATGATAGAAAAGGATAGAAGATGCAAAACATTGACATTTTATTTTTGAACATCTGTTATTGTGTTATTTTGTTGCTGAAATTTTTTTCATATGTGTTATACTTAACCTTCTTAAAAATTTCGAAAAATGGCTATAGTTAAGTGTTGCTAAATATTTATGGTTAAAAGTTACCAAATTGATGTGATGCTAAAATTTCATGTAATAACGTACATTTATAAAAGATCAAGATCTATTTAGTGGGACGATTCATAAACCAAAGGGTCGGGTCGCGTTAGAGGACAAATATCAATATGTCCAGAAAAGCTGTGGTCAAAATATGCCGGCAGACAATATTCTAATCTAATTTAATTGTGGGAGTGCGGTCGCGTTTAAGCCAGACATAGGTAAGCCTATTGATAGATAACTTGTATCCGATTTCAATTTTGGTTTTGGCGCGTAATGAATTATATGTAGCGAGAAACAAACATGTTATGTGTTCTTTTTCTACTTGCTGCTTTCATGCATGGCTATTTTAATCTTATTAATCTACAGCAGATGAATATTGCTTTTGCTATTCACAATATCCGTAGAAGACGACTGCTAAATTTAGCAGTTTATAGAAGAATCCGAAGACAAAGAAATCGACCGAATCGACGAAGATATTGGCAATTACCTCGACCTCTAAATTCGTGGTTCGAAATTCACTACAATGATCCAGCTTTACCAGATGACTACTTTAAGCAGCAGCTTCGTGTTAGGAAACAAACTTTCCAATTTATACTAAAGCTCCTAGCTCCAGAAATCACTAGGCAAGACTCAAGATTTCACGATTGTATCAGGCCAGAGAAGGTCCTAGCAATTGGACTGTTTAGACTTGCACATGGGAATTCCTATGTGTCCATAGGCCCCGCTATGAATATTGGAAAAAGCACTGTTGTGGAGGCTGTTCAAGATGTGGTCAATGCTCTTTTTAACCTCAGAAATATTTACATAAAATTTCCAAGGACAGCTGCAGAAACTGCTCTATCTATTCAAACCTTCAGAGACAACACACATTCAGAGCTTGTAAATGTTGCTGGAGCAATCGATGGGACACATATACAAATTATAGCGCCAAAGGAAAATGCTGTTGATTAATTTAGTAGATATCAGCAGCATGACATGATAGTACAAGGAGTGGTTGATGGGAGAGGGAAGTTTATTGACGCTGTAGTGGGCTTTCCGGGCAGCGCACATGATGCAAGAGTTTTACGATATAGTAATCTTTATGTGGAAGCCGAAGCAGGAGCAATACTCCGAGAACCACGTATACACATCGGCGGGACAGTGCATACCCTCAAGCACCATGGTTGATAAAACCGTTCCCCGAAAGAACAAGAGTCAACGAGGAAATAACATTCAACAAAGAGTTAAGCACAGCAAGGGTTGTAGTTGAAAGAGCTTTCAGAATTTTGAAAAACAGGTGGCAAATTCTTATAAAAAGGCTTGATAGCTCACTGCAGTTTGCAATCAAAACTACAATTGCTTGTATTGTATTGCATAATATCTGTATGGAACTTAATGATGATTGGGATGATGATGTGGAAAACCATGACCCTCCTGATAATCAAAATAATGCCTGTATTTTGCAGGATGAGGATCAGATACGCGATTTACTGAAAGACTTTGTGTGTGGAAATGTGTAAAAAAAAGATCACAACAATTATTTGGTTTAATCATTCATTTTTCCTAAATTTTATGATTAGGGAACTAGTGTCACTGAATCCAATGATGACACACTACATAGTATTTTTACGAAAGAGCACTGCTCTTGCAGTGTGTATCTCTGCTATTCATATCAGTGTTAATAAATGCTATTAAGCAAATTTAATTCTCTTGTTCAAGTTCATTTTTAATCAAAGTTTTTACCCATCTATCAAATAAAGAACATTAACAGTGTATATATGCTTTTGAGCAACTTGTCTTTGATCAAGTCCATTTATTCAAACTTTTTGTCCATATACCTGTTAAATGATGTAAGAAGTTGGTTCATGAGTTGCATCTGCTGATTTTGACTTTACTGCATGGTATCCACAAGTCGAGCCATCTTTTGACTGCTTTCTTGAGATCGTCATCATCAGGTTCGCTATCTTCACGTTTCTTTCCCTTGCGTTTGCGCTCCTGGCGCTTTGTTAAAGTTTTCTTGACTGCACTGCCAGCAGCGGATTTGGGAGATGGAGTTGATTCCACACTACTAGTTTTTTTGTCACTATCTTTATCTTCACATGTAGTGCTGTCGGTGCTAGAGGTTTCAGTAGAGGTCCCCATTTGCTCTACGTTTTTGCAGGTTATTATATCTTTACATCCCAAAACTTTATCAAATTCGTCGTAGTGAGGACTCTTTCTTATGTGTCCTCCAGTTTGCCGTCTATTCCAATCTTTGCGCTCTTTATAGAGAGTTTTCAAATGCTTGATTTTACGCTGACATTGATCGACGGTTTTCTTGATCTTTCGTGTTTCATTCAAAGTCTTAGCTATTTCGTCCCAGACTTTCCTGCTTACTTTACTTTCTAATCTCTCGTTGTGTTCAGCCCAAAGCTGAACTAAATCTCTTTTGTCTTCGGGATTCCAGCGTTCTCTTTGCTGCTTTTTAGCGCCACGTGGAATTTCTTCTGGATCAGCTTGTGCAGCTTGTTGTTGCGGCTGTTTTGCCGCTTGTTGATTAGTCTGCGAAGGGGAATGTTGAGGTAGATGTTGAGGCGGATATTGCGGGGTTTCTTGATAAAAAAAAAGGCTGCGAAAGGTCGAAATAATACGGATTGTACCCGTAGTTGTAATTGTTGTTCGCCATGATGCTACGATCGATGACCTCCGTGAACAGTAATAAAAAGCTCCAATTACCGCAATATTCGAGTCATTTAGAAATGTGATGACAAGATTTTTGACAGCAGCTATTCGGTTTCAAAGAGATAGGTATGACCTGCTCGGAGGCAGGACATCGGGCCCTTTCATGTTATGTCCTTCGGTCACAATATGTACTGACTCGCGACATAGGGTTCGCGTTTGTTTTCGGTATGTGTTGACAGTTTTTATGCCTGTGTAAATACTTATGTCCTCTAACGCGACCCGACCCTTATTTATTTAAAAGTGGTCAGTGACGTCATAATGATGTTAATTGTTGACAGAATATGTTTGTTGGAACATAATGACTTGATTAGAAATTAACATTTTAAAATGTGATAAATAAAACCTTTTTACCATAAAATCTTGCAAAATATAAATGTATGATAAGAAATTAAAATAGTACGCAATTGATGATGCCTTGATGATATCATAACTAGTTAGCTATCTTACATCATGTTATGGTTAACGATTCTCCAACGTATCAACCTCATTAGTTGAGAAAAATGTTACGGAGGAGGGGGGCTGTTTCTGCCCCCTCCTTTGCACAACAGGTTGAGAATTTCCAAAATAACCCTTACAAGAAAGGATTAATCTTGTTTTCAAAAAATTATAACAAAAGGTGTTTATATATGCAATTAGATCAGAACAGATTTTCTTGAGATTAAGACAACATAAGAAGCTTTCATAGTGTATCTTTTGGGGCATTTTTTCAATTTTTGTATGGTTCTTATTGCCTTTTATATCTTAGTAGAGTAATTTTTCACTACCATATGCTGGCCAGACCCATCTAATAATCCTCAATGACGTTACCAATGACCATTTTATGAAGATATAGCCATATTGTTGGCCAATCTCTTTTTTGATATAAGAATATTTATGCCTAAATATTTAACATAAATTTATAATTTTTGTCAATTTTCTTAACGTTTTTCTACGACTTGAAAATGAGCTGCTCTTGATTTTGTTGTTGCTACGGACAGTCCTAGTTCTCATCTCAACACTCAGTCTACAAGTAATATTCACCCAGCTCCCACAGCAGCAAAGATATGACGACATAAAGTTTGAAAGATATATATTTGCAGAGCCCTCAGAAACAATCTATACATATGACCAAAGTACAGCCAATACAGCTGATATGAACTTTTAGTAATACGGTATTGTCTCTAAATTGCTAAATCCGTTGTCTTAATGTTTAAAACTTATGCGAAAAATGTGGAGTTTTAACGTAAAAATGGTTGAAAAAGCACAAAAGTGCAATAATCTCCGTATCTCCAGAACGGGTGGTATTTGAGATCTTTCATTTCGTCCAAGGTGTTTGTTTGGGGCAGTGACTCAAACCTGTGAATTGGAGGGAAATCGACCTCCGTCCACCTTATCACTTTCTGCATGGTTTTTTCGTGGACTCACTCTTAATACATGTTACCTTGCACAAGAAAATTGAAACAAAATCAGAGTTGAGTACAATAGAACAGACGGAAGAAACAGGTTTTAATATCAAAATAAAAAAGACTTTCTAGGTTCAACAATAATAACAAGTTTATGATTTCATGAGACTGCAAGCTTAATTCATATTTACTATCATAAATTTATAAATATAAACATCAACTTTAGATGATATGTTGTAAGACTCAAGAAGGCTGAGGTTTTCGCATTTACAGCTCCGAAGAGCTCGGAACAATGAATCTGTTTTCAACATTGGAATTAATAGCAATACATAAAACATAAGAGGAGTATTTATAGATTTTAAGTTTTCCTGTTCCGTTTAGAGACCCATTATCTATAACATCTTGTTAAGAAACAGAGCAAAGGGAAGGATGAAAAATTGTAAGAAGGGCAGGAGCACCGACAGGGATTGATAAAGTAATTGTGAAAGGGCAGGAGCATTGATAGAGAAGGATGAAGTAACTGTAAGAGGGGCAGGAGTACTGACAGAGAAGGATGAAGTAATTGTAAGAGTGGCAGAAGTACTGACAGAGAAGGATGAAGCAATTGTAAGAGGGGCAGGAGCATTTACAGGGAAAGATGAAGTAGCTAAAGTAATGGTAGGACCAATTACAGATGTTTTTTAACACTGAGGTAAGTAGTCGTAGTTACTGTCAGGTGCCAATAACTCAAAAAGCTAAGTCTTAACCTCCTTAACGTTTATTTATTTAAGCAAATGATTTGGAAAGGAAAGGTGAACAGGAAAATGAAAAAAGGAATAAAAAGAAAGAGTATGAGAAAACAAAATAATAAATGATTGTCGGAATTCATGATAGTCTTATGTTTTACGAGAAAGAGTGAGAACATAAACAAAAACAACAACAAAAACAAAACAAAATAAATGAGATGACGCACAGTGTGAATAAAATTTAATACAAATGAATTTTTTTATAAATATACAACTATTAATAATTGATTGTCCTTTAAATATTTTATATAATTTAGAGCCAGCTCACGTGCATAATCAAGAAGTATATTACTAGTATTAATGTTGTCTTTTCTTTAAAACAAACAAAATTAGTTCTTATTGAGGTTCAAAATGAGAAAGGGCTTCGTTTAGTGTAAAAGTTGCATCTTGTTTATTTAAAAACCTTTGTTTTTCATTTATTTGCTCGTCAAAGCAAGCAGAAACGGGTTTATTGTTTGTTAATCAATCACATTTCTTATATAATTCCATCTTGCACTTTTAGTGGAGCAAATCATGATTCCCGTCGATTTGTAGATCCAGGTAAAGTCGGTGATTTAGTAACTAATCTTTGATAAAATCCTTTTCAACTGAATCAAAATTTCCAATACAAAATCCTACCAAACGGATAATAGTTTGTTTGACGATTCGTAATGTTTCTATTAGTAATTGTTTGTATCTTTGTAGAAACAGCGGAAAGCAAAACAACACGCTAACGTTTTTGACGTTCCTTTTTATTCTTTTGTAGTTAGTAACTCCGTCGATCTAATCTCCGAGACGTCAGAAATTGGTTATTTTTCCACTATGTCCAATTTTTCTACAAATTACTGTACATTTTAATCATGGTCAAAAAAAAACATTAATTAATATGGAAGTTACATTAAATATTTGTACTAATCAAAGCATTCAAACTACTTCCAAAATGTTTGCATAAATAAAGTTTTTAGTACAATTCATTTCATAATCTTTTAAAAATATAATATGTTTGTATCAATATAATTTCATTTCTCTTCAAAAAATACGAATTATACAAATATAAGAAACTCCTCATTCGTTATAAATACTGTATATCAATTATATATCTTTAAAATTGTATCTTCCTTTTTTTGCTTTTATACTAGCCAGTGCGTGAAAATATTCTTCTCCGTTGTTGTGGATGTTAGACTGATAATGGCTTCTAATATTGGACAAATGTTGGCCAGCTTAGATTAGTCTTCAACATCATCATTCCTATAAATACATACGCATGCGCAGTAATAATTAATTTTAGCAATTAATATAAACTTGTTTGCAATCATTAAATATGCAAAAAAGCTAGATTTTGTTTCGAGTATCTGCACGAGCTCGTACATATACTGATTATAATGCATAACCATTAAAAAACTGAACATTTAACATTTTTTTGTCTCCAATCATATATCAAGGCAATACAATGAAGAGCTCTGGTGAAACATATTGACAAAAGAAAAAATTACTCAGTTAATACAAGGTATTTCCATTTTTAAGGTATCAAAAATAGAATTAGGTCACATTTTTTCAATGGATTGCAACATTCACTGAGCAATCTCCTCTGCAAGATAATGGAACACTACGTTCTTCTCGCCCGGAGCTTCACGTCATAGCAAGTCTTTTTTATTTCATTATATATCAGCGTGCCGTACAACTGTGTGCAGCGGAAGTTTGTAAAACAATAGTATCGTATTCAACTTTGTACGTCATTTCCTGTGCAACAAGCATTACGGAAAGTGCATAACATTTAGCTTGCAACATTATCTGAATTATATTTATATCAATTATTATTACATGCGCGACACCGTTTAGTAGAACGAAGCAAGCCAAATACCCTGTTCAACTGTCGGGAAAACTCATTCAGCCGCACATACTCCATATACCAGTACATAACTCGGGTGTATGAAGGAATACTCTCGCGTGCCCGGGTCGTTATCAGTTACTATACTATTATAATTGATTTTGTCACCGGTATTATTATCTTTAATATTTAAACATATTTATAAGAACTTTTAATTTACCGTTACATTACCATTATGGTTATATGGTGTTATCGCTTCCGTTACAATTACTGAGAAAAAAAAAAACAAAGCTTGAAACTTGTATTTTTTGGCATCAATGTGAATGCCAGCATCATATAGAATTTAGTTCCCTCCTTAAAACATAGTATTCCAGATATGGATACTAAATGAAAGGAAGTATAGTTTGTGAATTGCTTTTTCAAATATATTAAAATATTCCGTGTACATTCAAGTTCGGAAACATGCCGAGTTCCTAGATGGCTGTTTTTTCTTGTAATTTCTAAATTTCCTAGTATCCATAAATTTCCTAGCATCCATACTGCGCTTATAATACAGTATCGGGAGTTTAAATTTGATTCCCCGTGGACATCAGGATACCGCAAGTTTCAAGCCCTGATAACGAAAACTTCTTGGTGTCTCAAAAGTAACCCTTTATCGGTATTAATTTGTTCTTTAATCAGTATTAGCAATTTAATCAATACAGTAACAATGATTTATATCTCATTGAAAAGCATTTGCAAAGCTTAATTTTGTTTAAATGTGAGAAAGTTTAGCTTGATAGAGTGACTAGTACTTTTCATTAATAATATTTAAGAAATTCTAAAAGTCAATTTACATCTCATAAGGCGTCTTAAAGCGTGTAGTATCTATTTCCTTAGCACATGTTTCAACTGTTTAATGATTTGTTTACTTCTTTACTTAATTTTTTTGTTGAAAATCTATACACTCAGATCACACGGATATTCATAATAGACGTCGATGGAACACAACCATCCTTGCCGTGTTAGTGCTAATCGGCTTTTGAACAACTGGACCATGGTAAATAAAAACATTACAATATTAAATTATGTTATAATTATATATTGTTTCTGTGGTATAACTAAACTATTATTGGTAAATATATTGTGATAGTGTGTAATTGGAAAGGTAAATAATGATAAAAGAAAAGAAACCAAATGTTCCGATTTACAGAGAAGTCATGTAAGTGCTGCAAAATAGAACTGAATGAAATCAAACTAACGTAAACGCTCCAATAAGCCCCCTCTACAGTCTCAAATTTGTAATAAACCCCTCCTCTAAAATAAGCCCACCCCCCCTCCCTTCCAAAAATACGAAAAGGTTAAAAAAACATTAAAGTGCGCATGCAATTGTGGCGTTAAAAATATTTTTTATTCCTGTTTTTTACATTTCCAACGTTAATCTTCATGTTGAAGAGGGTCTGAGTTTTCTCGTCTAGTTCTGCTTTAAGTACTTCAATGACTGCTTTTGACTTGTTTAAAAAATAGTGACTTCTTTTTATCAGGAAGATTAAAATAAGCCCCCCTTCCTTCTCTAATAATCCCCTCTCTCTAATAAGCTTCCCTTCTGGAAGCCGTGAAGTTTAATAAGTCCCCCATTTACGGTAAATGAATTGAAAATAAAGATAAAGAAAAAAAACCGCCCTCAAGACCAAGTTTCATTTTCTACTAAGCGACTATAATATCCTAAGTGATCCCTAAAATTAAGCAACGTTTTGGGCGAAACAAACGACTATCTTTTCATGACGTATTTGCTAAACAACAGGCCTGGAATAATCGCAATATTAAGCAGTTTTAGGACTCGACTAAATTCGAGTTGCTAATATAAAAATTCCATATAACCCACTGTTAAATAAAAATTCAACCCATGTTGAGTTTTAATGCGGTTTCGGATATCAATTTTCGCTATATTTTTTTATTGTTTCCTACCTTGGAAAATATTTAATAAGAATTAAAATGTTTCGGTAGAAATTGCTGTTTTTATTGGCTTAACTAACGGCTACTTTTTACCATCCTTTGAACAACTGGGCCTTGAAGTACCATCAAAAACCGTTTAGGTATCCTTAATTGAGCAGTGTCCTGTGAAAATCAATCTTAAATGCTCGTCTAAATGACATTATTTTTGCAGTTTGGCAACATTTGATTTCACAATTTTAACTTGCCTTGTTTGAACATACAAGTTTATTTAAAATAGTTCAGCGGAAGACAAAGTATTAAACACAATACCAACAAATGTTAACTTGCTTGTTTGTGCGATGTTTATGCCACTTCACGAGTCAAAGAAAACTGACAATAATTTTGCTAAAAGTAGTAGAAGCTTTGAGAACAGATAAAGGAGAAGTTTTATTTACAACTTAGTACTTGGTTATAGTATTCCGGCAACCTCAATTCTTAAGTATGAAAATGAAATTGTCAGAACACACCTTTTCAAGTATAGATATCTCTCACGCCTTCAATCGACTATGTTGTACAACTTACCTAGTCCGCCTATTCTCAAAGCTCTGCAACTGCATAGCTTGTCTGAGCATGCTCACCCAGTCAGTCATCAAATCTGAGCTTGTTGCTGACTAAATTTAAAATTCAAACTTCAAATTAGAAACAGTTCGGAATTTCGATTAAATGTCTATAAAGCTAAATATTTCTCGGTTCCTTTTCTTTTTACACTATTGATTTGTATGGGAGACAGATATATCAACAACAAACCGCTGGACTTGGCTGCTCTTAAATTTTTGTCGATTTCACCCTGAAGTTGTTCTTTTAAATTGTTCTTATTTCTTGATGTTTGTAAACAGTGGATTATATAGTTGACCGGAACAATAAAAAGGCGAAAAAGAATTACAGAGGAATGTTTTAAACGACCACGAACACCTGAACTGCCGGTATTTACACTGTTCTGTAATTACCTACTGGATTTTCGAGCATTTCGACAACAGATAGTATAGTTATAGATATGATTTTGGATAAACCTCACCCTGGGTATTCTTTTAAAGTTTGTCCTTATGTTATCATGTCATTGAAGATAACAAAAATCCGAAAAAAAGATAGCTATAGTTTGCGTTAAGAAGGAAATTCAAGAATGAAGGATTCAATGAAAAAGTCTAGAATATGCTACTTACGAAAGTGTAAGTTCTTGTCCTTGTCACGATTTGAAAGCCATTGGTCACAGCTTTGACTGGATTCACAGATCGGACCTAAAAAAGAATATATATTCTTTAGAAGTAAACGACAAACAAAAAATGTTTTGACCTGAATAAAGTGGGCATAAATATTTTAATTTTTTCATTCGAAAGTATTTACACTATAGATGTGCATTTTCTTGTAATCTTTTTTTTCTTTTTAGTAACATGTTAAAAATCTGCCATAAGGTCACAAACATGCACTTGGAAACTATATAGTGTGCTAACCCATACATATCCTTCTGTTATTACAAGCGACATTTTATAACCTTTTAGCTACATATTTTATACGTAAAATATATATTTTGCTGAGTTAGATTATATATAACTCAAGCATCAAACATTTTGTAGGGGTTAATAACGACAAAGAAAATGAACAAAAAAGTACGGCGTTTTAACGATGACAACCGCACATTATCATACAAACGATTGCAATAAAGTATTGTGTTGACATCAAAAGAAGGTAAGATAAAGGATAATACACTCCAGTGGCGAATCCAGAAATTCTAGAACGGGGATGAATAAAACAAAAAAATCACCGGTTACTCTAGGAGAAGAAGGGTGGCAAGTACAAAGAATGTACCAAAAAATGGAAAAAAAGGGGGGCGGGGGGGGTGAAAATTCAACCAATTCACCCCCCTGTATCCGCCCCTGCAATCATGGTTTGGACTGTTACTCCTTTGTCGGATTGATTATAAAATGATTATACAATTAAATGATTATTGTTAATAATGGAATAATCTAACAAATTCAATATTATTGATACAATTAATATGAACTATAGATAAATATATATATTTTTTCAATTGTATTTGTATATATACATGCAGTATCGTCTTATTACCATTGACATATCAATAGATCCAAGATAGTTTTCTTCCTACAAATAAACAAAAAGAAGTCACAATCATAGCAAATTGATCTCATTGTCTACCTGTCCTTGATTTGCATTATATTGCTATATTTACATCACAAAAACAAATAAATAATTTTCTGAATAAACAAATTCCGCTCAACATCTGTAAATTTAAATTTTGACAATTTTGTGAATTTATTGTGAAACATATAAACACATGTAAACTTTGTAAACAGTTAGAATCCCTAGATACCCAGCAGTACTACAATGAAATATTTAACTCATGATTTCCTCAACCAGTAGTGATCAAATTGACCAATTCATGAGCTCAAAATGTTAAGTATATATTTTTCAAATGTTATTAATTTGTAATAATAATTTTTCACTGAGAAAGAAGATCGGATCCACTTGCTCTGCATGTCCGTATGTGTGGATATGTAAGAATACTTTAGGTGAACAGACTTACTGTATGTTCAGGAGCTTTATAATAAGTGAGCTCAGATCCATCAAGGATGAACCACCTTTTTCTGAATCCCTATGAAGCAAAAGATGTGATAATATAAAAACAGCGAGATGATACTACTACTACTACTACTGCTGCTGCTGCTGCTGCTACTACTACTACTACTGCTACTACTACTACTACCACTACTACTACTACTACTACTACTACTACTACTACTACTACTACTACTACTACTACTACTACTTTTACTACTACTATTAATTTATTAACCATGTATTGCTATAGAAGTTTGGTGAAACACTATATTATATATATTGCAACTTCTATAGCAATACGTAAAATAATTTTTGAGATACTAAGACAACTTATCAAACCTTTGGGCCATAACATTCAGGTTACAGGTATTGAGTTTGTTGACAACATATAACAGCGTAAGTGGTCAGTATAAAATGCAGACTTCTGATTTATAGGGGTAAAATTCTGACTGGAGACAAAGTATAAGTAGATCATACTATAGAGACATCTCAAATCATTAGGTTTTGAATGTTATACCCTACTATATTGGCATGTGTGGCCACTCTGGTCACTCAATTTGTACAGTTCACCTCGGCCTTAAGAAATGTGAAATATGAGTTCCTAGTGAGTCGTGATACGATCTTGCAAAATAATATTTCAAGCTCAAGCAGCATAACCATAACAACAAGAAATTTCGTGTTACTTATATAAGATTAAAGAAAAACGATCACAAAGAGCTTAACATTTCATTTGGGTAAGAGCAAACCACAATATGCCACATGCTTAAGAATGAAAGTGCAAAGCTCTGAGTTGACTTAAATAAAGGTGAAAGTGTACTAGACATGCAGCACACTGTAGATAAATAAACAGGGATAGGTAATACTTTAGTTCATATATCATGCGATTCAACATGACTTCACAATAGGCCCTTTGCAGTTAAAGATAACATAACCACGCTAATCCTAAATTAATAAGATATGACAAAATGATGTAAAGAAATGAAAAGAGAAGGTCAACATTAGCTAGAAGGCATAATTCCAAGTGTTGATGTTAAATACTTCAAAAACAACAGCAAATATAAAATCAATAGTTTTCAAAAGAATTCACTCACTCAATCATTCAGAATCATTTAATGCACTTGAAGGCGGGTATACATGGCGCCTCAATACCCTCCTCCATGCAGCCTCGTTCTTGGCCAGATCCGGTGGTACATATGCAGAGCCTTCAGCTTCTGAGCAGCCACTTCAGTACATCTACCTCAACATATTCCGTTCGTTTCTCTCAAGTCTTGCTATGGCAACCTTTCCAGGGACCAAGCATTCATTGGCATAGAGCATGGCACCCGTGGCACAGCTGCTATAGACTCTTCCTATTGTTCTGAGTGACAAGCTCATGCATGATAGTACAGGTAGAAACTGCTTGAACTTTCCCCAGGTCACTCTGACTCTGGTTATTATGGCGGCTTCACAGCCACCACCAGCACAGATGATATCTCCGAGGTAGCGGCGAAAAGAGCCCACTGCTTCAATGCGTTGCTCTTTAAGCATGATTATATGGTCTGCCACAACTTCGATGAGCCGTACACTCACATCTGCTCCATCTGAACAAAGGATCAGGTTTTAAGCGTTGTAGGAATATTGCTGCATCTCTTATAAAGCCAATGGGAGCATCTATTGCAAAAGATTGAGTTACTACCAACGCCCTTCCTAGAAACAGATTATTAGTACTGCCCAGTGGCATTCGGAGAATTTAAGTTAGGACAAGATATTGGGATCTTTGTCTTTTTCATGGTAATGTTGACACGTGGACCCTTTCACTCAAAACTATTTTTCCACACACGCAGCCATTCTAGCATACAAGAGCTCTCGTGGGCAACCTGTACGAAATTCTTTCGAAAGGGTTTCAAGCACTACTATGAAAAGAAAGGGACTCATAACAGAGCTCTGGTGAACTCCTACTTACACCTAAAATCGGCTGTCACTTAGGGAATTGCTGGCACAGACCCTATCTGAGATATTGGATTACATAGCCTGTATTGTACTAACAAAGATATATCCCGGGGGGCACGATCAAAACCTTTTCTAGATATATGAAGGCAAAGTACAAATTCTTTTCCTTGGCTAGGTGTTTCTCCTGCAGCTGGTAAGTAATAATTGCGCCAGTTGTTTCCCTGCCAGGCACAGATCCAAATTGCTTCTCGTCAATGGACACAAGTTTACGGGCAATTTTCTCCATCACTCTCTCAACTACTTTCGGTTAACTTACGACTCCTATTGTTTTCTCTTTCCAGTGCATCACATTTGCCTTTGTAGAGATTGATGATATAGCTCAAATCCCAATCTACTGGAATCTTTTTCTCAGTAATGATAGCATTTGTTAAGCTGGTGGAGGGTGTTACCCCTTTTAGTTCATCCACTGTACTGGAGGGATATAGGTGCTTTGTACTTCATTTTACATACAGCCTCATCCATCATATAAGATGTTTAACCAAAATTGTGGGCCCTTAACAGAATGGGGAGGTATAAGGTCTTCATGGGACAATGGAAATTCGACATTTAGCAGACGGTTATAGTGGTTCTTCCAAGCATTCTTGTTAGCAGCACCAGTGAGTGATATATGCCACTGATTGTCCCAAACGAACCACTCACAACATCTCTCCTTTCCTTCTTCACTTGCTTGGAAGTATGGAAAATCTGTTTTCCAACGCTTGCAAATTTTGTAGCCTCCACTCTCTTCTTGGCTACATAAACTGTTTTCTTTGCAGTGCGTTTAGCGGTTATCTACTTCTGTTTACATATGTGAAAATGGTATTGGTTCGCAATCTACAATTTATCCTCAGTCGACTGCATTCTGTACCCCTCCTCTGCAGTCTGCATCATTTTAACCATCAGTTAACTGCATTCTATATCCCTCTTAACACCCTAAGTCGACTGCATTCCATACCCTTCCTAAGTTGTCTACATCAGTTTAATCCTCAGTCGGCTGTATTCTGTACCCCTTTTCAGCAGTCTGCACAAATTAACCCTCATTCAAGTGCATTCTGTACACCTCTTAAGCAGTCTGTGTCAGTTTAACCCTCAGTCGAATGCATTCTGTATCCCTTATCAGCAGCCCGCATTAATTTACCCTCAGTCAACTGCATTCTGTACTCCCTCTTAGCAGTCTGCACCAACTAACCCTCAGTCGACAGCATTCCGTAACCCTCTTAAGCAATTTGCATCAGTTTAACCCTCACTTGACTGCATTCCATACGCCTCACTTAAGCAGTCTGTGTCAGTTTAACCCTCAGTCGTCGATTGCATTCCATACCTTTCTTAAGCAGTCTGTGTCAGTTTAAACCTCAGTCGAATGCATTCTGTACCTCTCTAAAGTAATCTGCATCAGTTTAATTCTCAGTTGACTGCATTCCATACCCCTATTAAGCAGTATGTGTCAGTTTAACACTCACTTGACTGCATTCTGTACCCCTCTGAAACAATCTGCATCAGTTTAATCCTAAGTCAACTGCAGTCCATACCCCACTTAAGCAATCTGCATCAGTTTAACCCTCAGTTGAATGCATTCCGTACCACTCTTAACAGTGTTGTTGTGTTGTTTTTAACATCTATGGATTCAGCAACTATATACTTGGTTTGAATTCTATATTTTACTTTAAAGTTGCATATTCTGTACCCAAACAGGTTGCTATCTGTATCAGTCTTACCAGGTCAGTCTGCATTTTATACCCTGGCCTATTTTGCAGTCTGCATCTGTTTTACCCTACTCTACCATCTGAATCAGCTTTGGCCTCAGTCTGCATAACATGGTGAAAAAATCTTGGTGTAGAGATATTGCTGAAGGTTGGCAAAAAAGGTAGACCTCAAAGGACCTGTTACCAAATTGTGGATAGAAGCTTAAAAGATCTCTGAATATTGATCACGATTTGTCATGAAATTGAACCAAGTGCAAGAAACCTGTGCTTGTCCAAGTATGGAAGGTAGAGTATTTAAAATATGAATTATGATGATGATAATTTATGAGTATCCAGGATTTTCAGAAAGAAAGGAGGCATGGCTAACAAGCTTATAGCCAGCAAGCTGTATCTAAAGTGTCAAGGTACCAGCTCACCAAGTAAAATAATGTCTGAGTTTAAAAACTAAAACAATAGATTAAAATTATATGTTTAGGTAAAATTTGACTGTTGACAGTTTCCCCTATATCATTCCAGACACATTTCTTATATGAGCTTATATATATATTTTTTTATTTTCTTGCTCAAAAAAGGGGGTGGCTAACCCTTAAATCTACCCCAGGCCTATAATTCTGAATTCTGAGTAGCAGTCTGCATTTTATACCCTCAACTTATATTCAATTCCCCTTCCCATTCAACAGTTTGCCTTTCAGAAATGCCACATTGAGCGGTTTTCGTTGCTGGAGAACCAGAGGTTGGGGAAATATGCCACTTACACTTCTTGTTTTGGAACCAATTATGCTTTAGAAAAAAAAGCAAACTTCTGTGAAAAGAACATCAGAAGTCCCCATCAAAGGTTTATCCATATCAGCCAGATTCCATGATGTGAGCTCTGGATCCCAGGTAAAGGTTGCTATCAACAGATGTCATTTTCAGTCCTATACAGAAACTTACATGTTTGCAAATTTTTGTTTATCTGATTGAATGTGCATGGCCAGGTAAAGGGGTAGCTAATTTGCCCTCCAGTCAAAGACACATATTGAATTCAACAGCTGATTGATAGCAAAGAATGGATTGAAAATTACTTGTACCTCAGTGGATTCCAGATTAATAAACCTGGATTCTGGATAACTAAAGAGTAGGATTCTGGACTCCACAACGATTGCTTCTTGGAATCCAGAATCTGGAATATCTTACATAGTTTGCAAAGGCCAGCTTTAAAAAGCCCATTTTCTGATTGCGAATTAATTTTCATTAGTTTTTTAAACATTCTATCAATTACGGTGTACATGCACTCATGTTAGATATATTTCAATCTATTCTCGCAGCTAAAATGAGATAGCTAAAAACATAAGAGTCAATTTTGGATTTAACAGATTGCTTGAACGACTGAGTAAAGTGAATAGCTTCCTCAATTCATATACTTCCTCGTGCCGCGTATCAGTTCGATTCAGTAGCGCGTGAATTTATATTCTCGCTCACTTGTTCAAGCGAATTGTAGCTCTCTTCGAGTTCGATCGTGGTTTTTGATCATTTAAACTTAGAGATAAACAGGCTCAAACTATACCGAATTTGCCGCAACGGTTTATGAACAAGGTCGCCTTACTGTTAGCAAGTATTTTGCTAATAAATAAGTAAATTCGATTCTTCAAAATAAATACTGCATTCTTAATTCGTTCAGCTGTACTTATAATCACGTAGTTTTTAAACAAATGTATAGTTTTAAAATAAATTCTTTTAACAAAACAAAAGTTGGTAGAAACAATGGTCAACATCTACCATAGTCTACAAACCAAATTTCAAACTTAATCCTGCAAAAGATGATTTTGTATTAAGTAAAATATTTGAGGAGTTCAGTTTCTGAACGAATGGAATATATAATTATATTTGCGAGTCACTTTAACTGATATTTTAATTAAAATGGTATCTTACCTCAAAAAATCTCTTGCCATGCTTTTCTAAGACACCCTCAAAATGCAGCTGATTCATATTACAGTTAATTTACAATTTTACTTCCAATCAAATCAATCCACCATACATCCATAAAAATCTGTTTTAAAATTTTAATGTGCGGATCACCCGGAAATAAACAATGACTTGAGACAGTATTTCTGTCCCCAGTCCATCTTATTACGATCACGGGTTGTTGCGCTTTCAAGTTGTTTTCCCTCAAGTTATTTATGGCTTCATTTGCCTTACTTTCTATAAGTTTCTGAGGATAAAGTAATATAAGTTTCCGGCGAATCTGAATGGTTATTCCTAAATATAAATACGATTAAAATGGATTTTATGCAATTGAATTCAATGAACTGTGACACTTTCATGTGGAACCTTAGACGAGTTTCTTCTGTCGTAGCTTTAATGCTAGTTAAGAACTTTATTAACTTTACAGACAAATTGAAAATTTTAAAATTACATGTTTGATTTAAAGGACTGATCCGCAAATAGCAGAGCCAGTCGAGGAGGATCAGTCACTATTCAAAAATATACATATTTAAGGAACATGAAGATAAGTATATTTGCTCATTATCATTATCTCTGTAGTCTTCAATATTAACAGTGAATGCTATTTTTAAACAAGGGGGTTTCCTCTTTTTATTACAGGAAGCCAATGATTTGAAAAGTTCAATTGCAGTTGAGATCAGACACTTACTAAGAGATTTTATTACTTAGTGAAGAAAAAAATATTTGCTGTAATATACAATATCTCGACAGTCTTTCATGCCTCACTTACACGAGGTATAGTCAGAGTTAACAAAAAAGCTATTTAAAAATGTTGACTATTTTATATTAATCGTTTAAGAGGTTGAAATAGAAGCTGTTAAACGGGGTTGTAAACGTGGACAATTTTTAATTGTGTTTTTTTTTCATCACCGGCCTTCGGTTTATAAAATATATTTTTTTGCGCTCCGAGTTACTCCGCTGATAGACAATATGGTTTGTTTCCCATGCTTTACAAGGAAGTCTTACTGCAATGTAGTTTTGATAGTGACTTTATCTAATACTATTAATAGCTGTGACGTCTTCACATGTTAATGGTGAAAAACAAAGACATCGATCTTGTGATATGGTTATTGCTTTCGTTTCAACAGTACAGTTTTCAAAGTAGCACAACCTAAAGAAAGTTGAACAGCAACCACCTGCTTTTCGTCGCTAACGATATATTTTGTTAACTTAGAGTTAATCAAGATTTCCCGAAGCGAACCGAGTTCTTTTTACCATGAACGGCACCGCTTCTCGAATAGTATTGAAAGTGATTTTATAATTTTTAATAATTTTTGACCAGCCTTTATCAACTCACAATTTTTAAAATAAAAAGGATTTGATATATAGCTAGAGGTATTACACGATGACGTCAACATATGAAGTTTATTGAGTTGTAAAAATTTTTCTCAAGTAAGCGCAGCGAACGAGTGAAATTAAATTGTTTTCCACCAAAGAATACACTTCGTATGTTCAAGCCAACGTGTAACTTTCTTTTTGTTGCATAGATACGAGTGTTTCCAAAATAGCAAAAAAACTAAGCGAAAAAGACAAAGGAATGAAGTCAGCGATATTTTCACTTGCGACGATATGAAAAAATTTAAAACTTGTCATTCGTATCCCGGATGTAGTTCCATATGAAATGTCAGAGTGGCGTATTTATAAAACACTCACATCTTTGTAATAAATTACCATATTATGACCTAAGTGTCACTCCTACGACTACATGCCCTAATACGAAGCAACAATCTTTAACAACTTTGGGGGGAACTTGAATTGAAATTTTCAACACAAATAAAATTTCCATTTTAACAGAACGCAAACAACGAGCGTGTTCTCGGAGATTTTCTGACTATAGACCTGTGGAACTTCAAAACCTGAGATCAATCTGTTCATTACTATACCTATAAGATAAGCACAATTGCTTGTCTTGCTCTAATCCGCGGTCCATATCTTTGCGGTAAAACTCAAAGTGTTGTGAATAGATGCAGCGTCGCGTTTCTATACAAAAACAATTTTACAAAAGATGAATTTTATTATGGTGAAAAATTTATCTTTTATAACTAAAACTGTTAAATGTGGCCATTAGAAAAACTTCGTGTGGTTTTGCATGTATTGACAGAAGTCAATAAAGGACGACACTACATGACATACATGTACTCATTCATGTAGTCGAATTGTTTTTTTCAAGATCAAAAACAAAATTGCCGTATAACAAATATTTTAGTAATGGCTTAGCACTTGTGGACGAACAAAATATTGCAAACCGTTTTTGGTAAAATCTGGAAATTCGCAAGGCGTTTTAGCATCCGTTACCGGACCGAATTCACCGAAGACATAATTCCGTTTTTCAGAGTAAGATGAAAATAGATTTTCGAGTACTGCTTTTACGAGGCCTGAATTACATAAGACCATTGCAGATTATTGTCTCTCATTCACATATACACTTCAGGCAAAGCCGCCAACCGAATTTTCATCTTCAGTGTTACCAAGCATTACAATATCAAAAACAACTTGACAAAACTCCTAACGGAATTCAGAAAATAGTTTTGTTTATTACATCCACTGCTTGTACTACAGCACAAAATATGACGATATTACTGTGACTAGTGAAATATAACAATAACAAATGCAACCCTATATTTTGCATACGTTTTTAGAATTAATAATTAAAAATGTTCTAACAATAGAAAAATTTACTTAAGTATAGCATATGCACAAACACTGGTTAAATTAATAGTATACTGTGGGCTACGTAAACGTGCTAGAGAGAATGTGTTCTCCAAGTTGAATGTTAAAAATAATACTTATTCACTGATGGGAATCGAATCCGCACCCTTCTTTTGCAAACTTCGGTATTAATTAAAAGAAATTGAATATGCAGAGCAAATTACCAGTTATAGTTAAATGTATAGAATAATGTAACATGTCTATAGATATTTTTTTTTTATTGCTAATAATAAAACAAGAACACACTCATACGAACGTGCACAGCAGCCGTATAACTTCCCCTCCCCCCTATCCCTCGCACAAAATGACAGCACACTAAGAGGAGTTTCAAAAGCTGAAAAATAAAGTCCTACTTTCAAACCCTTAAACATTTCACTTTCTGCTATGTAAATAAAAGGCCAAACAAAAGCAAACAAAAAAAGTTACAGCCCATTGTTCATTGTCACGAGTCTTTCCAAGGATTTCAAGTCAGACTAGTCCGCATGCGAACGTTTGCAGAAGTTTGTCAAGCAAAAATATTTTTCAAATCAAAAACATTAGAAATCAAACACTTGACATTTCTTCCATCACTACCGACTACAGAATCGTCGTCACAGTATATTTTCTGCCCTGAAAAAAAAACAATAATTAACCTCAAAAAGTTAACTTTATACAGGTGTGCAGCTTTTGCAAGCAGGACGCCTGATTGCAGAACGAATATCGAATATTAATTTTATCCTGCTTGAACATACCGTAAAAGCTGATAAGTCAACAAGTTTGTAATGCATAACCTGCTCCGTGAGCTAATCATTCATGAGTATTAATGTAAAGGAGGCAGAGAAAACTCTCATTAATCTCTATTGTACTCTCAAACTAATTGTAATCGTCTGGGAGTCAGGTTGGCATAGTGGTCATCAGTCGTGCCTCCCACCTCTACAACCCGGGTTTGATTCCTGGGCTCGTCATGTGGGCTGAGATTTGTCAATCTCGATCTGACTTCAAGGGTTTTTCTCCGGGTACTCCGGTTTTCCTCCCTCTGCAAACTCGACCTTTGACGCCAAGATCTGAGCCGTGGTGCGATTAAACATTAGCCTCTAGCTAGGAAGAATGGGCAACCACTTCCTTCGCACTTGACGTTATATAAAGTATTTATTTATATATATTTATTTATCTGTCACCAAAGATCGAGAGTCATTTTACTCGATAAAATCGAAAATGTTTACATCTTAAGAAAACAATAGGGAGCACAGTGTTCAGTGAAAACTGTGTCTGATTTGAGATAGAAAGAAATTTCCAAACCTTTCTTTCCTCAGTTTATCATAAGACTACAATCTGATACGATTAATACGAGATAAGCCTGATACTCCACTATTTCACGCTACGCGCTCACGAATGAGTAAAACTGAACTGAGATAGGTACCCAAGAGCCTCTGATTATTAGGCTTTTGATTGCATACATTTTTTTAGTTTTTAAAATTCCGTCCTGGCCGAAATAGTTACGTTTTCTCTTTTCTTATCAGTCATCTTTTCGATAAAGAAGCAAGAAGTTTAACGGCATTTTATAATTTATTATCAATGAAATTTATCTACACACGAATACGACGCCCATAAACATTTTGTCTGAAGTACTAACCTTTGAACTTTTAAAACGTCATAAGTTAGTCAATCACGTCAGCAAATGATTTAAATCAGTAGAAGTATCATTATGTTACAAAATATCAAAACACTTTATAAGCTATACTATTCAAGAAGTCCTGGTAGTGGATGAAAAACAGCGGTTCTCTGTAATATTTGTCTTTCCCCCACCATACACATAAGATTATCTTAGATTCACATCAATAACTTTAACGTTTTGGGCAGCCCTTGTCTCAGGGTCTCCTGATATGCCGAGATTTGAATAATTGTGGGACCTTCTTTTCCGCCTAACCTAACTCCGCTTTCAATCCTTCCGGGGTAGGTCAATGAGTAGCAGCATCTGATAGGGGGCATTACCGGAAATGGATTAATGTCGCATCCAGGGGGAAGTCAAAGACTCTTATCTACTCATCATTACGAAAACCAGATATAAGCGCCACCTCCATGGGCCACTTGGTTCTCAGGAATTAGCTAATCAGCGATTACTTTAAAGTTTCTACCTACCCATGTACATTACCACCCGACTGCTCGTCTCTTACATGGGTGACCTGTGCTGTTGTTTGAGTTTGAGGTTGGTCGCTGCCCGCAACAGCTTGTCCCTCTTCTATTCTAACTTGATGTAAGCTTTCCCCAGGCTCTGACTGACGATCACGGAGCTAGTGGAAAATAAGGAAAGTTAATAAATTCTGTGAAAAAATGAACGACATCTTGGCGAGTGGGTATTATCAGTAATTTCAAGTGGTGAAAAATACTGACCAGAGCAAGCGTAGTAAAAATTATAACATAAAATAAAAAAAGAAAAGTTTCCAAACAAGTTGAATTCTCTAAACATTTTTCATATGAAAGTAAAAAAAAAACTTTTCTAAGAGAAAAAACTGATCAGTTTTCACTGCTAACCACTACAGTAATAAATTATGGTGACGTATAAAAACTATTTTTCAAATTTTTTAAAGACAAATCTCGATGTCTGGCGTAGAAGCTAACGTTAGGTACTGAGAGAGTAAAATGCGAGGCTTAAACATAATCAAATATATCGAAAAGGGTCTACTACAATTATGGTTCAAAAAGTCTCATACAACATGAATATTATATTCCTATAATTGAGTTCTGAAGTTCTTTTCTACAACTTTGCAATACTTACCTATTACCGGTAATCATTTGACGTCATGGCGACCATGTTGGTGTACTCATAACAAAAGAATCTAGATTATTTCTTTTGTTTTGTACACCAACATGGCCGCTATGTCTATTGTCCTTCGTGTCTCTTGGGATTGTGTGAAAACCAAGAATAATAAAACAGCTTGATAACACCAATGAACAACAAGTCTGTTATTTCTTTGGCAACAAAGCGAGCTTTGTTAAAGGAGGGGGTGGGTAAATCAAGTTACACAACTACAATCACTATACAGTCATTCAAGTCAAAACCTCAAATTCATGGGTATGTTTTAAATTGTTTTGTTGAAAAAAATTTGCATAAAGGGAATGTTTCTGCTTTGTACAAAGAATGGATTGTTTTAGATTTTGGTCTCCAAAAGAATTTTATGGGTCATAATTATTAGTTGCCACATAAAACTATGCAATTTAATTTTGCTCTAAAACATTTTTGTACCACTTAATTGTTTTAACTTGGAAATAAGTGCGCGAGCGAAGAAGTACTGTTAACTTGGTAATAGAATTAATCTATTGTTAAGTAAGTTTAGCAAGCTTAACACAATACCGTCACTTTGCATTCTGGAAAAATTGACAAATATTTTTGATTAAAATAACTAGAAGTTCTCTCGGACTAAGCTTGCATTCCACCAAACAACAGTCGTATAGATTCAGCACAGGTAGAAGTTAAAGAATTGTATAATGTAGCAGGCTTTAACAGGCACATTTGATATTTCGGACTCATGTTCATGAATGACAAACTGTTAGCCGATCCAATCAATATATATATTTTTTATTAAATTCACAGTGTGAAAAACAGCGTTCATTGCCCTTCGTGACAAGCTTGGATACCCGAAAATGACATAATTCTTGTGTGTCTCATGGTTAAACCACCATTCAAAAAAATAGTTGAAGAATGGTGTTCGGATACTGTTACGTGAGCATCCTTTGTGTGACATCATCCCTTTACTTCAGTGTTAGTTTCCCAGGTTTCAATCTTTTGGCACAAATAGTAATTACAGTATGCTACCCCTATTCCTCAAACCACGAGACTCCTTTCTCGCTGTCGATCTAGATGATATATAAAAGAGTAGGCTAACATACCTGGTGTATATACATCATACTAGTGTTCATAAGTGACTCAGTTTGTTGAGCCCGCTGCTGCGGTGTGTCAGCAATTGTTCCTCGCACAGTAGAGCCCATTGGGTCACTGAGAGACATTGGTTGTATATAGGGCAGCGCATGAAGCTAAAAGCAAGTAATTAGGACAGTTGATGTTAGTATAAACTAAGTAACGGTCTCCCACAAACCTTCAATATGATTAATTACTAAAAATCTGCTAATAAAGAAAAGCAATAAAGTGGATCAAAATAATGAATCTTTTTGGTTCGGTTTTTAATTGTGCATGTTTTTAATCTAACCAAGACAGAAGAAACAGGGTGATAAGAACTAATGCTACACAGGGAATCCAAAAGACCAAGAGTGAAAGACAGACGTTTGATGATCAAGCCAAATTATTACAATACCCTCTGAAGGCGAACCCACTATGTTATCATGTTTAGAGAGTGTAACACAATGTAAGAGAGCTTGATTCTAATGACTCCCCTATCGAATCTTAGCGCAAAATTATTAAATGAATAAAACAGTATCGCTTGTGTTTCTAGAGAATAATATCAAACGCTATGACGTCGGAGAACGCGAAAAAAGAGTTGCGAGAGAACTAGGTAAAGCCAAGTTTTCTCTTTGCTTCTCGAGTGTTTTATTGTCTAGATAGAACACAAGCCGTTACTGTACATGTTTTATTCCTACTAGAAAATAACTTCTCTTCCATTCACGTGAAAGCGTTCCTTGCAATGTCATTTTGTGATTTATGTTTAGTTATGCACAATAAATTTGTTGCCAATCAAAACTGAAAGCGCGCTTTACTTCAGGATTATTTCTTATATACAAATACGCTTGTCGGCGATTGCTTCCAACCAGTTTAAAGTTACACAGAATTAGAACTGGCGTGATAAGGCTTTGTTTGTTTTACTAACACTAAGCAAACGGTAACGCGGCGTACGTACGCAACATACTTACACTATTAATCGATCTCAAATTTGGAAGAGAGTAAGGCTCAGACGTTGTGCTAGTGGTAAACGCTAATCCTTCGTGTTCAGCTAGAAAAGAAAGAACGTAAAAACTTATAACTCTAAAGAAATTATGTTTAGAAAATTAAGCTTAAATATTTTTTTCACGCTAAACGCAGGACAAAAAGAATTTACTCATAACAACTCTTTACATCAACAAAATTAAAAATAGCTTTTTTGTAACGCAAAAATACTTACCATTTTCTTTTATTGTACTTATAAAGTGCATTCCATCCTCATTGGGCCTCCAGTTTGGGTTGCGTATCTATTAGGTAAATATATTATCATCTAGTTTGTAGTTGTAGCTTTTCGCTGATTTAAACTTACAATAATTTCCTATAGTTACGAACACGAGATGATTCATTTTTTTACAATCTTGACTCCTCTGTTATAAATGGAAATTAGCTTTACAGAGTAATAAAGCAGGATGAAGATTGTATTTGTTAGAAAGGGTGCAAATGTCCTAAATAGTGAACTAAAAAACCGATAACGTTTTATAGTTATTACCAATATTCCTATATTGGTGCCTAAATTATGGCTTCAGCTTTAAATAAGTTATGGCAACAAAAGCTTTACTATGGCTGTACGTTCAGCTATGGTTATGACTATAGTTATGCTTACGACTATGACTATGACAATGACTATGACTATAGTTATGACTGAGACTATGACTATAACTACGAGTGTGGTTATAACTGTGTCTATGGCTATGATTATCACTATAGTTATGATTACGACTATGACAATGATTATAACTGTGATTGTATAAAACTATATCTGCGACTACCAGTGCGGCCATAACTATCGCTAAAACTTTTATTATGGTTGTGGTTAGGACCGAGAGGATTGCTATAATTTTGATTGATGATGGCCTTTTCACGACTATAAAATTGTACGGACTAAAAATTCATACTCACTGAAAAATGGACTAGGGACAACTCTGTCTTGCCATTTTCTGCTTGTTCATACTGATTTGCTCTGGTTACTCCTTCTGAAAGCCACTGTTGACACGGACAGGTAATTATGCAATAGCTAAGTTAAGTGGTTATTCTATTAATTAGAAAACGCAGAAAAAAAACAATTGAGACAAGAAAAAAAGGAAAGGAAAAAGAATATAAATATAATTCATATTGATAATCACACATAGGTTAATTAAATAGAAATGATGATGAATAAAACGAGAAAAAAACATAGCTACTGTTCCGCTTTTAGTTGGTATTAATTAAAACAAATCTTCGCAATACCTTGATTGTTCAAAAATATCAAAATTTTAAAGCAAATTGCCATATTTTCCTTAAGAAAATATCATAACCTACGTCATACCGCACTGCTAACAATGTCACTAGCGACCACGGTAACATTTTCTCGAGAGTTTTCTTTGTATCTATATTCAGTTTCTCAATGTTATTTGACTACTTTGAAAAAAATAACCTCACAGAGTTAATCGACTAGACTAATAGATTCAAACAAAAAAATTTAGTTTTAACATTCAGTTCTCCTTTAATACGACTACTATACAAACCCCTGACAGGACTCCATCTTATCTCAAGCCATTGATGAGGAAGGTGTATTTAATACGACTACTATGCGAACCCCTAACAGGACTCCATCTTATCTCAAGCCATTGATGTGGAAGGTGTATTTAATATGACTACTATGCGAACCCCTAACAGGACTCCATCTTATCTCAAGCCTTTGATGTGGAAGGTGTATTTAATATGACTACTATGCGAATCCCTAACAGGACTCCATCTTATCTCAAGCCAGTGATGTGGAAGGTGTATTTAATTGACTACAATGCGCACCCTTAAATCCTACTAACTATTAGTAACGCACTGCCATTTGTTTCCTACCTCTGGATTTCCATGTTTCTTCACGTCTAGTTGGGCGAATGAACAAACATCACCAACACCTACAACTTCAACAGTGAAGTTATGGAAGAAATCCACTATGTCCAAAGCTTTGTACCTCAGGCTGAACATGAGTAAGAATGGCGTTACCAGAGGACTGAGCAGCTCCTCTAATAGAAAGACCTGAAAACGAAGAGTAACTGTAAATGATGCAAGACGTGAAGAGTAAGGAGGAATGAAAAGCATATTTAACTATACTAAAAGTCAGGAAAAGAAGCACAATAATTGCTTGATTCTCAATCATCAATTTCAAATGTATCCTCACCGGAATCCAACTGCGCAGCTGTTCCTGTTTGTTGTTGTTGTTGGTTTTTGCAATGTGAATGTTTAAGGGAAAGCATAAATACAAAAGAAAGCACTTACTGAATGGTGCCTCAGGAAACTAGTTCAGTTTTATTTTCACATTGTCTCGGGAAACATCTGGACTCACAGGAAAACAAAACTAATAATTCAACTCGGGACAATACACAAAGTGTATAATATTTCGACAAAGAAGTAAAACAAGATGATATTGCTAGGGTTCTAAAATTGTTTATAATTAAATGGTGGGCACTGAAGCATATGACATTTAATGAAATGCCAATGTTAAATTACATAGAGGATATTACACGGCAGCGCAAACATAATTATAAAGTTTACCATCGAGTGGAAAACATATTCCTTTTTTCCACGAGAACATAAATTTCATATGTTCAAGCCTAAGTGTATTTTTCTGTTATATAGATATGAGTGTTTTGAAAAACAAAACTAATCAAGAGAGACAGGAAAAACATAGCAATGACATCAGCGATATCCTCACTAGTTACAGTAGCTATTAAAATATGTCACTCGCAGCCCGGATGTAGTTTGATATGAAATCTATGAAAGGCATAATTTAGCGTAAAACACTCATGAAGTGCCCGATATTAATTAGTTTTGTGTAAATCTCCTTCAGATCGTAAGATCTAGATCTAGATCTGATGAAACAAAATTTAATACGATTAAGTTTAGTATGAACAAGAAGAAATATCCATTTGACCAGAGGCATTATTTTTAAAAATGAAGCAAAAAAAAAAAAACAATTTCAGAAATCTTAAAAGGAATCAGGCAGCATCGCGTGGTTTGAGTTGTCGACAAGTCATGCTGTTTAATAAGAGATACGCGAATTCAAACGACTACAATCATGAACAAGTTAAAGTCAAATTTGGCCGGAATTTATGACGTAGTTTTACTCAAATACGTAGAATGCATAAGGAATTATCAAGAATGAAAGTTTTTCAGTGCATTGACTGATTACGCTAACACTACCACTTACGATTTTATATTGGAAGAGTTGCGCAAACTGATCTCGGACCTGGAATGACAAAAGATGAAATCTTTATAATGAAAGAAGATAATAAAGGAAAACAAACAAAAGAAAATGCTTTTTGAAAGTACTTTTTTGCCCAGATAATAATCATGGATAAACACAGAGAAAACGCAAACGCAAATTGTCATTTGGATGACAATCGTAAATAATTTAAAAGTTTTCTTCATACACTGTGTTCTTACTTTCAAAATGCACAATCGGCCTTTTCCAGTTTAAAGATCACGATACTAAACTCACCAAAAATTGGTTTGATATGGTGTTTGAAATGACACCAAATGCAAAAACCTTAATGAAAAATTTAGTCTCTTTTATTAATGCAATACAAAAGTGTTATAAATTCAATTTGTTCACGAAGAAAATTAAACATTCCACAATTCCATCAACAGAATAAATAAATTTCTCCACCAGATTAGGTAAATTACATCAACAGAATAGGTTAATTCCATCAACAAAATAGATTAGTATCATCTGCAGAATAGATTAATTCCATCAACATAAAATGTACCTCTGAAGTGTGAGCTTTGCCCTTCCAGCTGTCAGGGAGGTAATGAATACTGGACAAGATTTGCTTCATCAACTGCTCTGGGCACCAAACCATATGCTGACGACGTGAATAGAGAATCAAGGTCTTTATTAAGAATATACATTAAACCAACCAACTTTATGTAGTTATACTTTAATTTGCTTATACTCATTTATGTTTTAAGTAGAATTTCTTTTCAAAGATAAAAGACACAATACGTATTATAACATTCAAATATCTGTGATGATACCATACGATTGGTTTGTATAATTATTTCATTATAATTTTTCTCCCTACTTCTTAGTACTCTTACGTCAAATTTTATTGTTGGGTTTCCTCTTGGGAAAACAAATTCAATTGAGGTTAAGGATTGTGTGTAATTATGATATTCAAGTTACAACTATGGAAGATGTAAGCTCTGTGCTAATATCTTAAAATGGATATGAAGAAAAAAAAGAAGTAAAGCCGGGATCATGAGCTAAATCTCTTAGAAAGCAAGTGATCCATGAAGCCGCCCTTTATAAATCAGTTAAAGGGAACCTGACAACATCAACCTCGGATAACTTGTATCTACATTAGGTAATTTATTTTGATCACTGAAACTTCATTTGCGGGCTACCATCTTGAAATGTAACCTAGAAACAGCGGTAGATATCAAACAAGCTTTTGCAAACGTGGAAAAATTATCAAACTCACCTCATCGGGTATGAATGTGTAACAACCTTTGATCAGAATACCTGAAGTCATAAAAATGACAAACAGTTTTACTCAAATACATAATTTTCTTCAGAAAACCTATGACTGTCTAAACATAAATGAATGAGAATTAAGTTGTTTCCTACTTAGGGGAGCGTCACATATCGATTTTTCAACAAGAAACGTCATGGCGACGTTTTTTTTTCAACCCCCACCCCTCCCCCCTAAGAAACGTCAGACGAAATAATCGATGCTATTCTTAAATTTAACGCGATATCCATTGTTTTATTAATAAATGCCTCCTAAACTCCTATAAAGGGAAATTCGGTATTAAACAGATTAACAATACACGTAAAGTACTACATGATATAATATTTCTGACTTGTCTTTTGATTCAATCGATTCTACACTATTTTGCTGGACGTCCGCGGTCAAATCAATGATTTTTCAAATCTGATCAATCAGGAATGTTCTGAAACGCACAAAATAATAATAAAAACGTTTCTTAAGTGTTGTGCTATTAAGTATCTCTCTTGAAATTACATACAATCAGTAGCTTTGTTCATGCGATTGTTCAAACTGAGTTTCGTAATGTCCATATAATCGCTCAGCAGGCAGATCTGTTGCAAAAAAACTTGCTAAACTTGTTTGGGAAAGAAGATTTTGGGTTATTTTAACTAACCAATCCTTGCAGTCTCCGCCACTAACGTATCTACCTTTGTGTGTTTATTTATTATACAGAACGTCAGTACAGCTATATAAATGAAATGGTTTTGCTATTATTACAAAAAAGAAATTTTAAATAGTTCGAGTTTTCTCCCACAATTATCGATATTCTCACGTTGTTTAATTCAAAAACATCACGATTCCCACCAACCCCCCTTCCACCCCCTAACGTCGCATAAAGTTTTTTGTGGAGAAATCGATGCGTGACGTTCCCTTTAATGAAACAAACTTACCAAGACCAGCAATTACTGTCAACACATGCTCTGCAAATAATACATCCTTGTCCAGAATCGTGAGTAAGGTGAGTACAGCAAATATGGACCCAGCGAGAAAAGCTACATTCCTATAATAAATGAATAAATATTAATCGTATCGACAAGAAGCACACAGTTTTACATTCGTGCTGCGGGCTGGGTGTCCTGTGTACGCTTGGGAAAACATTTTATATAAGTAAAAGTCTTTACTTGCAAATACTCAAAGGAGATTTTTGCCGTTATTTTTAACAAGGAAATGCCAGTTCATCCTTTTGAGCGTCTTAGATAGTCCACAACATCCCGCATATATAATTTCTATATGAAACATATTAAACACCATTAATAAAGCATAAGGACCACTGAGTGACTGGGCTTACGGTTTAACGTCCTTTTCTGAGTAATTCACGAAAGGGCCAATCAATGCATGGCCTTAACATAAATAATTTCGCAGGGGCACGTCTCGATCAGCAAACTAGAAACTGGCGTCAAAGTAAGTCAAAATTCAGGCAGCAAAGTAATCTCTCAGGAAAATCATGTAGATTTTCCAGCGCAAACAACCTCCGAATCCCTAAACTTTAGCTAATCTGAGTCTCCGACAGAATAAAACTAGAACATAGTAAGAACAGCGGCTGTAAGCAAAACATTGAAAAAACGTTTTTGTCTCAGAAATACAATAGACTTTAAAACCACTAAACTACAACCTAAACTAAAACACCGCAAAAATCCTTCCTAAAAACCTTTAACAATGATGAAAACACAAGATATAGGCTTAGACAACGCAAGATTTAAGCTTCACATTAACATAGCCGATCACACGTGTTTATTTTTTTTATTTACCCCTTTATTTATTTATTAATTAATTTTATTTATTTATTCATCTATTTGCATATCTATCTATTTAATGATTTTCATTTTATTTTTACTAAGGTAGCTTTTCAAAGTGTTTTTTGCTTTTGAGTGAGGGTTATAAAAATATAACTGGGGAAGGTTAATAGGTGGCCAGCTATAAATTACCTGCAGATGATGGTCATCAAAAGAGGTACGAAGATGTTCATGTACTTAGTTGCCGGTTCATAAGCCTTGCTTAACCTATAAGCAAATGATCAGACTTGATAAACAAAATGTTTGTTGGCGAGAAAAACACCCACAAACAAACAAAATACACGTCAACGTGTAATTTTCTTTTTATAACATAGATATGAGTGGTTTGAAAATAGGAAAAGAACTAGAAGAAAAAAACACGGGAAAACAAAGGAATGATCGAAGTTGTCGATATTTTCACTAGTGAGGAAATGGAAAATATGTCACTCGTATCCCTCATGTAGTTTCATATAACATCGACGAATAACGTATTTTACAGTAGAACACTTGTAACTATGTAATAAATGGAGGATATTACACGGTTACGCGAGCATATGAAGTTTATCTTCGAGTGGTAACAATTTTTTTTTCCACGAGATGATAAACTTCATATGTTTATGCCAATGTGTAATTTTTTTTATTACACAGGTACGAGTATTTCGAACAATAAAAACCAAAACGAAAAAGACGGGAAAGCAAAGGAATGACGTCAACGATATCTTCACTAGTAAGGATATGAAAAATTTGTCACTCGTACCCGGATGTAGTTTTATATAAAATCTATGAACGGCTTATTTTTCAGTAAAAAAATACCTGTCGCAAGCTCTTCGCGCTTAAATCGTAGCCCCGCTGTTCAGATGGAGTGCTTTTGAAAAATCCAATTTTGAAATGTTTTGTGATCCCGCATAATAATCCATTTTGAGATTTTGCCAAAGAAATATACCCTAACTACAGTAATTTCTACCTTGTTTGAAACTCGTGATCAAGTTCGTTAAAATGTCTGCAGAATAATCTTCCGTACTGAGACCTTAAAACAAAAGCAAACAGTACAAGAAAAGAGATAAACACTATAAATTAATTAATCTAACAACAAAGATCTGTACCAGTTAATTTAAATTAATATAGATATTTTCCTCTAACGAATAGAACTTTCACGATAATAATTCAACAGCAGTTTGTCTCAACTCAACTGTCTGCACAAAATTGGTTACGGCTCTGACCATAAAAGCAATTTTACCGTAGAAAACTATAGGCATTAAGTACTAGAACCAAATTCTTCCAAATACCCTGTAACACAAGCAATTCCTTTTGTCTTTTTCTTAAAGTGCATATGACATAAAAAATTTTCTTTTTGTTTTTAGTAGTTGCATATGTGTATAAAATCACTCACGGTAGTATTAAAAAGTCTTAATAGTACACATAAACGTGTTTTTTGCGGCCGTAAAATTCCTAAATTTGGTTGAAAAAGTGTCCCGGTGACTGGGTTCTAATTGACATCTTGTGACATCTTGTGACATCAACCTTGTGCAACCACAAAGTGCTTGGATAAGTCTATTTTACTCGCTTATTATTCCAATCTGGTGCCATTGGGCGCTCTAGCAACACATCTTTTTCCACCTTTCTTCCTAACCTGCTCTGTCGCCATGTTCATAGTGTTTCGGGCATACAACTTGACGTCATGGCCACGCGATTCTAGTGGACATCTTTTTCGCTCAAAGCGGGTAATTCAAACGACAAAAATCTTGTTAAAAAGATAACATATAGAATCCGTATATTTGACATATTAAACTACAAGTAACAGTACAAAACATTTTTATGTCATGTGCCTTTTAAGGTACCCAAAGTTACCAATGCCTCAATTTTGTAATTTTTAAAATAATCCGTCAAACGGTTAAAATGGTCTTCCCCTTATACCTCTAAAATAACATAACCTGCTATTACCTATGTCGATTCTTCATTTACACCCGCCATTTTGTTCTATGAGCTACTATTAATCTCGGTTGAATACAGCCACATCTTTAAGAAGGATTATTGGCCGGGGTCCAGTGTACTGTAACCTACAAACGGTCAAACACGCATCCTGCATTTTGATTGGCTGCTTTACTACAGCTGTTATATGTGATAACGTACAAGTAAAGAAACGATGTGCTATAATATTAGAGGATTTCATCTGTAATATATTTGGTAAATCCCTATTCGAACGATTAGTAGATTTTTACTAAAACAGTAAGTCTGAATAGCTCATTCGGCCTACCACCTAATGGACTATTAACTCGTAGTCCATGTGGCCGGGAGGTCTAATTAATTGTTAATTGGCGACGACTAAACCCTGTGCTAAATACATTGCTAACGAACCTGAGACTTTCAACTAAACAATGCAACCAACACCAATCTAGATTCAAACTGATTGATCCCAAACTGTTGTTCAATGATATAATACAAATTTGATGCACACAATGTTTTGTAAAGGAAATACTAACCATTTTCTAGCACCAAACGTATCCGGAGCCCTTTTCACCATCTAGAAAAGAAAGAAATAGGTCTTAATACAGACAGAATACATTTAAAACTTCAAATCGGTGTTATATCCAGAAAGGTGCATATTTTATCAGGAAAATACATCTTACAATATCAAACCTTATCTTAAATTCTGATTCATGTCAAAACACGATTTTCAAGCAAACACGGTTTGCAATGAATTAGAAAGTTATCTCTCGCCAAAAGAAAGGAAAACTAAAGAAATCCAACATTTGGGGCCAAATACACAGTATTACTTGTAAGCAAAGTACTGTGGGTTGATGTAGGGTGTAACTAAAAGCGCAGTAGATAACACGCTTAGAGATGAGCAAACACTGAGAATTTTGTTACAGTCGCCTTGATGATGATGATTGGTATTATTATTATTATTATTATGATTATTATTATTTTTATTATTATTAGCGAGTAGCTATAAATATATAACTTTTATAACTACAACAAATACCTTAGCCTCTATAATACTCAAAAAGAATGCCAAAACTTTCTTCCCAATTAAAGTTAAATAAAGTATTTCTTTAAATAGGTAGATACGAATAGATGGCCTAAAGTGGTTCAGATGGCAGAGGTGAATGAAGCGAGAAGGCATGTGTTTAGGAGGGATGATGGGCATGTTTAGTTGCTTTTTTTGCGTTGTAAGGGGTTCCTTTCTCGTTTAACTTGTCATAGGAACATCTTCTTTTTAAACCGTGTGAAGCAAAACGGGAAGCCACTGGTAAGCGGGTTGGCCACCGGGGTAAATAGGGCAGAATTTTCGGAATTTAATTAGTTAGCCAATCAGAGTTGAGAAAAGTCAGTTAATAGGTTACTGCTAACAAGCTATATTTCTATAGGAAGCCAACTTACCTCAGCATAGCTAAAGAATGAGTATAAAACGACCCAGATGAAGATGAAAGGGCAAAGGAGGAAGTTAGCAACTGCGAGCCAGAAAATCCTGCTGGACAACCTAAAAAGTTCACTTGTATCATAATTCGACAGAATAGATTTCAGAATTGACAATATCGATTGCAATTGCAAAGAATGGATTAGTGAAATGCCTACTTTAGTTGTAACATTCAAATAGAATGAGCAAGATTCGAAATGCCTCCATGTCTAAGTGCTATATTTTGCCACCCGTCAACAAATCAGTGGATATGACCGCAACAAAAATCCTTTTTTAAGTGACTTGGTTCCTAATTTTAAGAAATAAGCCATTTTTAGAAGGATTTGTATGGAATCCTTGGTGCGTAACTGTGATATCTTGCCGGTAATTTTCACCAACATCCAGATTTTGGCCAGGATATAATTTTAGTTCTGATCACTCGAATGATCTCAACAAATCCCATAAGTTTACAAATTGTAGTTTTTTTTGGTGACGTCACAGTTTGCCACTCAAAACAGAAAAAAATATTTGTCCGCAACCATTTACCAAGAATCTGCAATGTACAGTAAAAATTACTCAAGGTGAAAGTTTGCAGGTAGGTCTAACGGTTTATCTCTGGAAAAACATGTGCTCTTAATTGACACTGACATTTTGTGGTTTACTTCGCAATCGTTTGATTTAGTTCATCAACAGTCTTGACAGCTAAAGAGGAATTTGTATTGGTACATGAGCAACGTTTGGCTATTAAAAATAATCTTTCAGCCTTGATATTTGAATGTTGTGTTGTCGACATTTTGGATACTATAAACCACATTATAATATAGCTACGATATAACGCGCGCTCTTATTGGTTCAAATCTATGCTTTATTACACCGATTAATTCACGGTTTTCGTTTGCTTGTTTTGCCGCTTGTTTTGCTATATCATAAAAGCATTAGAGCACAACTTTCTATGACTTTTAAGCGAATTAGAGTACTTGTGGTGATGTTGGGAGAGACACTCAAAACGTTGTAAAATCGCTCGCTTGCGGCTTGTGATTTTACAACGTTCTCGTGTCTCTCCCAAAATCACGCGAGCTCTATTTCGCCGATAAAGTCATAAAAAGTTGTGCTCTAATGCTTAAATATATTAGATAGTAAAGGTTAATGATAATAAACACTTGAAAGCAAAAGTTCAGACAAAGGCACTGAAGATCACTCGCAAAGTGCAGCGCATTTGGTGGTTCTGGAAGTACGACAAACATGTAAACTTACCTGGCAGCAAGAACATGTCTGCAAATATAACAGAAAAAGGGGATTTAGCTCGAGTTTTGAATGAGAACAAACTCAGTGGTCTTTATCAACTTTCATTTCATTCCAAAATTTTTATTCTATCTCCAACTTTCAGTTCACACTTAAAACAATACTTCAACAGAAGTATTTCTTTTGAAAAACACAAAATGGAAAAGATACTAGTAAAAATAATTTTCTAATACTTTACAGGAAAGTTCTTAGGAAACTACACAAACTACAAAAAAGATTGCAATGTTTATTGTTTGATGTTGTGTATAAAGTCACGGTAAAGAAGTTTTGTTCCTGGTGTGATTTTTCTTTACTTTATTTACCATTTGCTCCTTTAAATCTGAAAGCCTTCTGTTATATTTTGTGTACGATCAAAGTGGTAAGTCATTACGTTTCCTAACCAGTCGACTCTACTAGTTTTGATTACATGTTTGACTATTTCAGGGTATATATATACATATATATATATATTGTACAGTTCCCGTCACGGAGGTGTCTAGGCCTCAAAGCCAGCTAGCGAGCTAGATTAAAAACCACTCTGTTCATCCTCAAGACTTTACAAACTTATTCAACAGACCGTGCATACAATCCCAAACAGCAATAGCCAAGAGTGAAAACCCGAGCCAGAGCCATAGCGAAAGCCAGAGCCAAAGCAAAAAGGAAAACTGAACGGTTTAAACACCACACTGTGCGAACAACAATCCTGATTGGACCCAAAAAAACCTATAGAAAAAACCTATAGAAACCTATAGAAACATCTATATTTCTTAACATTAATTCGCTTGGACACTTAATTCGAAATTAAATCAATTAGCATTGTAAACGTCACTAACTTGTAACTACTTAATTCCTTAATAAGTAATTAAGAAGTAATTTAGCCCAGAAGCCATAAAAGCCCGGGCAAAAAACAAAAAAAATAATTGCGTGTAACTTTATCCGGCCCTGAAGAAGCCTAAGGGCGAAACCGGTCGGCAAAATAAAAGGATAAAGTCTTGAGGATGCACAGAGTGGTTTGTAATCTAGCTCGCAAGCTGGCTTTGAGGCCTAGACACCTCCGTGGCTGGAACTGTACAATATATATATATATATATATATATACATTTGAATCTATAGATAGATAGATAGATAGATAGATAGATAGATAGATTTGAATCTAAGGAGAAGTTGGCTTTCCAACAGCGATGTCGCTCATGAGAAGGATCTTCTCAGATACTTAGAAAGAAATAAGAGAAAAATAACATGTATAGCCCTTGGCGGGAATCGAACCCCACATCTTCGGTTTACTAGTACGACGTGTTAACCACTACACCACATGGACCAACCACGCTGGTAACGCAGCCGGACAATGTTATGTAGATGGTAACTGTAGGGGTTCCCAGGGAGATATTTTTCTCTATAGGTAAGTTGAACATCGTAAACTTTAGGTACGCATATCTGCTATTATTTGTACATAAATGTATTAGAAATGCGTTCGGTGTGTAGATATATATAGAAAGAAATAAGAGAAAAATATCATAAATAAGCCCTTGGCGGGAATCGAACCCCACATCTTTGGTTTACTAGCCCGACGTGTTAACCACTACACCACAAGGAACAACCACGCTGGTAACGCAGCCGGACAAGGTTATGTAGATGGTAACTGTAAGGGTTCCCAGGGCGATATTTTTCTCTAAAGGTATGTTGAACAGATACTTCTTGCTCTGACTAGCGATTTGTATCTTTAAATCAAATTTGACACAGCAAACTTCGTACATACACAAAAATCTTTAATGAAAACCTTTCGCTCATTCGGGCTTCCTCAGTGTAATAAAACGGAGTGGATAAAAAATCTGGAGCAATTCTTACAATGAAAATTGACCTAATACTTATATATGTTAAAAATATTACAAATATGTAGTAAATGAAATTATACTAAAAATATACTTAAAATTTCTATTAAAATCAAGTGTGATGCTAAGATATAATAATTTGGTAAAACATACAATCTTTGTGAGAATGTTAAAAGTATAATAACAATAGTAAAAATTAAAACAATGCCATAAGGTCGAAGTAATATATTTAATCCTGTGTTTGGAATCAAATTACGCTCTTATGTTCAAACCAAAAGGTTGCAATGTACATAACTGAGATCACTAATAGGCCTCTCTCGTAAGTAGAAGTTCGTCTATGTTATGCATATTTGTATTGTTGTTAATTTGTTCAATTATAACAAAGTCAAAATCATCTGATTTATGCAATATCTTGTTGTAATGTATGGCTACTTCGCAAGTTTTTTTTGTTAGTGAGCATGGATAACTTGAGATTTCGAAATCTCAATTTAAGGTTACCGTTCAGTTTAACCCTTTCACATCCAGGAAGTTTTCCGAATTTTTTGTATCAAAACAATCAATTAGCTTTCTCTAATCCATATTAGGCATTGCCATGGAAACATCCCACGTTGTG
>JAOTRI020094916.1:0-15043 GCA_028564885.2 Zoanthus sanctaehelenae | reverse complement strand
TTGGACCCCTAAAACAAACAAAAAACAACGAAAGTTCTCCGTTCTGTAAAAATTGCAAACCGGCCACCGCAAGGAAAATGTTTCAAATGCTATCGGCTTCTAATGTTTAAAGGTTGTGCAAAGGATCTTAAGACTGAATGCACTATAGACCATAATAATTGTCAGTGTTAACCTTTAATATTCAATCCGAAGCTTAAGTGCTTTTCTTTTTGAGTACAAAAAGTTACTGTTTCAATATCCTTTTCGCAACGGTAATCACGTTCAAAGTTAGTTTCTAAACACCTAGTACCTATATAATAGAATTATAACTGATACAGTAACAAACTAAAGAGGGAACACTTACAATTCACGATTAGCCACTCGTGCTACTTGGACCCTTAAAACCAACAAAAAATAACGAAAGTTCTCCGTTCTGTAAAAATTGCAAACCGGCTAACGCAAGCAAACTGTTTCAAATGCTATCGGCATGTTATGTTTAAAGGTTGTGCAAAGGATCTTAAAACTGAATGCATGCACTATAAACCATAATTGTCAGTGTTTAATTTTTTAATTTTAATTTAATTAATCTTTGATATGGTCATATTATTCTTACGGTTATTATCATTTTTATGTTTAACTATTTAAAATGTTAACTTTAAATAATCCAGCTCCATCAATGTTTTGAGATTGAACGATAGATTTTTAACTTTTTTTAACGCTCAAAAATAACTCTTTTCTTATTACACTCATTGTAAATCTTAACATTGTAAGCAGGCATTATTGCGGACAGAATACTGAAAAATCTGGCAAGAGCACATTAAAGGAGATCTAAACGTCAAACTAACCTGTTCTTTAGTTTGAAACTATAGGTCTTGTAAATAGAAATATTTAAGTTATTTTTTCAATTTACTCAAATTACATTGAGACATTTATAGAAATACATATTAGAAACAAAGAACTCTTAAAAATGGTTTGATACCGTGTAAGCAAATTAGCTTGTCAGCGGTGCGATATGGCGTGCCGATACAATATACAGAGTATAAATATGGCAGTTAGTTCCGAAATGTCGACACTTTTTGGGCAATCAGGGTCTTGACAAGTTTGTTTATAAAAACAGCCAAACACCGAACAGTAATAATGTGTTATCCATGGTTTAATCATTCTAAAAACGTAACCTACGCCATAGATTACCGCTGATATCACATAGTGAGACGTCGATCATTATTTGGATTTTTTTTTGGAATCTATCTGCTTTCAAGAACAAGAAATCTCCTTCGATTAAAACACGATCCACGGTCTAGAGCTGTTGTCCACGTCGAAATATCACACAAAGTCGCACATAAGAAAGCTGAAAGACTCGTAAAAGGAGACTTTTTCGTCTAGAAATGTTGCTAAAGCGACCTTGATAATACTTCCTGGAGTACATAAAGTCACTTTCAACATGTTAAGGAAATATGATCCCATTTTGTAGGGGTAAAAAAGTACTAAAAGCACGTCTCGTATTGATTTGACACCGATACGAAGCGAGTTGACTCAAACTGAACCGCAATGTTCATTTTAAAATTTGTGTGTATTTCGACCCTATGCGAATACTTTGCGCACAAAACATTGCTATCCAGCCAGCTAGCCAGACCACGAAATCGACTTTGTTCACGGTATTATCATGTGCCACAGGACGCCCATTCCTCCAGAATAGTATGCTGTTCAATCGCAGTGAGCCACAGGTAGCCCGAGCTCCTGATACGAACAGTATTGATTACCATATGTTAACGTCGATTTACAGTTGATTTTATGATTGGACTCATAAAACATTAATTTCTTACCTTAAATCACAATAAAATACACCGAAACTTTCAAGGCTTGTTTATTAATCCCTACAATATACCGTGGGTGAATTTGAGTTAAAGTCAAGTTAAAGTTTAAAACCTGAACAAAACTCACACAAACTCACCCACGGCAGGGATTAATAAACACGCCATGAAAGTTTCAGTGTATTTTATTGTGATTTAAGGTAAGAAATTAATGTTTTATGATGTCCATATATAGTCCCATACATTTACTGTAAATCAACTATAATCAACACTAACATAGGCTAATCAGTACTGTTCTTATCACTGGAGCTTGTACTACCTGTGAGTGAGCTTGGTTCTAATCACATCACAAAGGACTGCACCTAAAAAGCCTGGTTACCAGACCAAAATGGCGAATATTTCAACAACGTTAAAAAAATAGCTTGTTGAATTTTGTAGGAGTTTAAATTTATTTTAAAAGGTAAGACAGCAGCTAATATTTTTCGACTTTTGAAACAAAAACTAAAAAGGTATTCATTTTCTAGATTGTTTTGACGGATATCACGAAGTTATAGGAGAAATGTGTTTTGCATTTTGTTTCCAGTACTGTACTATGTACACGGAAAGCACTATATCAGATGGGTCAAAAGGAGGTTGAGCCCACAGTTATTTTTCTTATATACAGCGGTATTATACATGAGAATCATGAGATTGCGCACTGCTTGGCCAACAATAATCTTTTATTGTTAGGTGAGTGACTAATTGTCGGCTTTTTTCATTTCTTGTTTACCTTCAGCTTTTGGGTTTGCATTGGTTTTGGTCTGTTCGTAGAGGGTCTCCAAGGGGGTTTCCGTGAATTGTAAGGTATTGTTTCAAATTTTGTAATTCGTTAAATCAATGAGGACTTTAATTTCAGTTAATATAATGACACCGCGCCGTACCTCTGTCTAGCCTGCTCTCAATTTCGTGAATAATGCTTGTAACATCAAGTTTTATTTTTCGTGAAAAATTGAAACAGGATTGACCTTTCATCGCTTACATTCTTTCCCAAAATGTTTTTTGCTATAATAAAACAGCGTAATTTTGGATTATTTTACCACAAAAAGAAGCATTTTGATTTAGTTAAATTCTCGAATATTCTAAAATAAAAAAAGAAAAGAAAAGAAATGAAATAAAATGAAATAAAATAAAATAAAATAAAAGATCATTGCTGGCCAAGCAGTGCGCAGTCTCATGTTTTTCATGTCTAATACCGCTGTATATAGGAAAAATAACTCTGGGCTTAAGTTCCTTTTGTCCCATACACCTGGGAGCAATGGATAGCATTATACCTTTGTATATCATAATATTCAGAAAATTATGTCCTGTTTTGCATTAAAACATCTCAAGATGCAGAATTTTTATGTTGGTCTGCATTCTGTTTATCTAAACAATTCAAAATCCCAAATCCAAAACATTGCATGATCAATTTGACCGAGTAAATGCCAATTATTTATACAAATACAGTCAGATCATTCATTTACTGTACAGCTCCATAGTATTCAGTTTAAATTCTACTGTTGTTAGCTATAGTATTAATCATTCAAACGCTAAATCATTATTGTTTTTTGTTCATTTAATGTATATAAGAAATGGGTGAAATTGGATAAAGGTTTCACTTTTCTTGTATTTTAAACAATATTTTAGCTTATGTATTCTTTTAACTGGTAATTAGTTTATTATAATAAACATTTTATTACACTTGTAAGATTAATTATCCCTGACCCAAATTAGTGGTTTTAACTGCTAATAATCAGATTTGACATGTAAATAAAGTTATTATTATTGTTGTTGTTATTATTATTATCATTATTATTATCATTATTATCATTATTATCATTATTATCATCATTATCATCATTATCATCATTATCATCATTATCATCATTATCATCATTATCCTTATTATCATTATTATCCTTATTATCCTTATTATCCTTATTATCCTTATTATCCCTATTATCCTTATTATCCCTATTATCCCTATTATCCCTATTATCCTTATTATCCCTATTATCCCTATTATCCCTATTATCCTTATTATCCTTATTATCCTTATTATCCTTATTATCCTTATTATCCTTATTATCCTTATTATCCTTATTATCGTTATTATCGTTATTATCATTATTATCCTTATTATCCTTATTATCCTTATTATCCTTATTATCCTTATTATCATTATTATCATATTTACAGTATTATTCTTTTTTTTTTTAGCTTAGAATATTAAAAAGTTATATATACTCAGGACATGTACAACAAAAAAATATCTCTATCCACAGACAGTGGGGGGAATCATTGTTTTATCATATAACAAGCTTGCAAGTAAACAACACTTTTACAAATAATATTGTAAAAATGATGTTTAAAATAAACTGTACATAAAATCAAGTTTCACAATCATTCTTCCGCTATCTGTATCTGTTACACAAACAGTCACAATGCAATAGTTGTTTTAGAAAATAAGTGACTAATTAATGTGAACAGCACAGGATATTAGAAATTTGATGAAAAAGTCAAATTGTACAAAAAGTGCTATTTAATGTTATTTCTAATTTCACTTGTACCCATATATGGAGAAACCCTTCTTTTTCGTTCTAAAGTTTAAGTTGCTAACTGTGTTGAAACAGCTAGACAACTAATATGGCCTATTAATTGAAATCAATTTTCAGTCATCTATACTTTATTTACAGTAATGTCAATTGTTCAAAGCATGTGTCACCCTTTTATTCTATGTAGCCTTTTTTTCTCTTCTAAATATATAGGTACACAAAGCACAAGTTAACGATAATAAGATGCCAAAGCCAGAGGCTTTGGTCATGCATCAGAGAGTTACAATGTGCTGCTATTAAATATGTTGAGTATTTTGAATTTGTTAAAGAGTGGGTAAGTATGTGCATGTGGTGGAGAGTGAGTAATGATTCTTAAAGCTTTCTTCTGGAGACGGAAAAGGGGTTGTAAATGAGAAGAGTAAGTTGATGCCCAAATAATAAGACAGTATTGAAGATAAGGGAGTATTAAAGAGTTCTATAATGTACAAAGAGTATTTGAAAAGAAAAACTGTCGTAATTTGATAATGATCCCAGTGGATTTGGCAATTTTGGAAGAAATCACTTTTATATGAGCCTGCCATGAGAGATTTTGATGGATGATGACACCTAAGAATTTTATGTGTTCTACTCTAAAAATAATTTCATGCTGAGATGCTCAAACCAATTATTATACATTAACAACCCTGGCCATTTGTAGTACAACATGGCACTTTAAAAATACCGAGCTCAAATTTAGGAAAATTTCATCCATGGGTGCATTTTATGACTGGATGTAAATTTTTAATTGCCAACTAAATTAGAAACAGTTACAATCACAAATTGCAACCTCTGTTGAAGTTTTAGCCATAAAAGGAAACATTCAGTCACATTAAATGTGACTGTATTGGTCACAATTTTGAGCGTTTCAATAATAGGCAGCATTTAATTCCTAAATGAGTTGATTCACAAACCAGATTGTCTCACTCCCAGATTATATTGATTATAGCTGATGGATTAGCTATATACAGACAGTGGAACCAGTGGACAGTGGATGAGTCATGTGAATTAAGAGGTTGAGAGCAGATCTAGAGTTTCTTTAAATCTTATGGGTCTAACAAATTTGTCTGCAAGTTGTGAGATAGTTGACAGCAAGATTGCAATTACTGAGTTTAAGGAATGGGGAGAGTTGCTTAACTCAATAGAGTTCTAATGTTGAAGATGGAAGCTTGCTAGGAACAGTTTAGTTTTTCAGTATATTTAAAAATACTGTATATACAGTTACAGCTTGATTAGTATCTCAACTCACTATTTTGCTGGTTATTGGTTTAAAATTTAAAGCCATCAATGTAATTTTTTATGAATTCAAACAATTTGACATCTCAAATTATTTCTCAAATAATCTGGTCTTAAGAATAATTAAAGGGTTTAGTGCAAAAGTGACATACATTGTATGAAAAGCTAAACTCTCCCAAGGGTTTTAAAGATGTTAAGTTATATTGCATCGCCATCGCTCAACTTCTAAGTTTCAATGTACAACGCACACACACTTCGTGAGAATTGATGATGAAGAAGATATTTTTATTAACAATTCAATCATTTATATACAGTGTATTTGTTCTGAGTAATTTCCTTTTACAACCACAATTATTTCGTTCACAACCACACCTCATATCTTAGTTAGGTGTGCCACTGACAAAATAGTTTTATTTATACTTTAGTTATCTATATTTTCCCACGGAAGAGTTTGTATACTAATTATTCTTTGTTTATCTTAACACATTAATCATTCTATGTTAATCTTAACAATATGTTGTCATATGTTCGAATATGGTTTGATGTAATGTGGTATGAGACCATATGGGTTGTATTAGGTACGATATGATATCGTATGGTATGATGTAGTATGGTATGACCTAGTGTGAGTTCTCTTTATGCAACTCTGTGCTACTGAACGCAAGTGTGTGCAACTTAATTAAGACAATTTCGCGCGATGTTAGGCCGGTCCCAATGGCTATTGTTACATTAACATGTAATCTAGATATAATCGTAGTAAACCGTGAAGATACTACAATCTTTCTAGTGTTTTATAGCTTTACTTACCACTATGCTATAATGGTGGAAGTCTTTGCTAGCCACTAGTTTGGATGGGTCATTATATTTGTCGCTTGCCAAGACTTCACAAAGAAAGGGTCCAGGGTTGTCAGGACGGATTATTGCCATGTTGAAGGAGAGACAAAAGTAGTTCTTTACGCAAGCAAACCCACATTCATTGTAGCTGTAAACCATCACAGCTTTTATCTCGCTCTACAAAAAAAAGCCAATAATTTAACCATCTGTTTTTTCTTTTATGGCTCTCAGATTGAATCTGGAACGTTCGTAGGCACCTTCCATTCCCTCTACTAAATTTATCTTAACATAAAAAATATTGGGCAAAATTGGTTTTGGAGAAAAGTTTCATCGGAATATCACACGGCCCCAAAATGTTTAGCATCCGAATGTTTTTTCGATAGGATATTGACAATTTGTATTTTAGGGTCAATAACAGAGAATTTTTTAATATTTCCTTACTAAAATAGGAATATAATTTGCCCGAAATTAAATTGCCCGAAACATTTTTGTTTGAAAGTTTTTGATGTCAATGTAGCCGTAACTGCTATAGAGGTCCGCAAAGGATAAACCTAGTTATAGAATTATTAATGAATAAAAATAATATATAAAATTTTTGATGGGAAATGATCATGATTGTCAAAGCATCCGAAAAAGACTATTTGCCTACAGTATAAATAATGGACAATAATTCCTCGAGCACAAATGGGCTCGGAGTCAATAACCCATGAGGCCGAAGTTTTAGTAAAATCAAAAAAAATATCGAGACAAAACATCTTTTACTAGTTAAAGCTAGTGGGCTATAACAAATAGCCTAGTAGTAGCTCAACCAATCAGAACGCAACATTGATAATAGACCACTAGTTGGATTTTACTAATAAGAAATAATTTGCCTGTCCAACAATATACCTCAAGGCCAAAGTTATATTCACAGAAATCTTTATTATTAGCAAATTATTTGTATATAAGACTTTGTATGTATTTATTGTTGGATCCTAGGATACCAATTAATAAATAAATCAAGTATAAGCAGGTTAAACTTTGAGTATTGGCCTGGAGGAAAAGACGTGCGGACTAAATCTCTATGACTTAAAAAATATTGAAAACGGATTAGTTAAATTTCATTAGAAGAGTAATTAGGGGTTAGCAAAAAGTGTTTAACATTGGTGGTAGGAGAAGATTTACTGTTAGGGTTATCTACTGCTGGTCGATGTTCATTAAATCGGGTTAACGTTTTAAGAGAGCGTTTAGTTTCTCCTGTATACTGTAGATGGTAATGATTGCAGTGAATTCGGATCAGATAAATAACTTGAAAAGGTTATTGGTGTTACAATCAAGGTGTGACTTTAAAGAATGTGGCCCACCACTATTAAAGAAATTTAGGCAACATTCGTTCACTGAAAAATTAAACGCCTAACACTATCTATTATTGGCTGAAGTGCATTTTTAGTTTGAATATCCTTTGCAGATTTTCTGAAAAAGAACAACTGAGGGAAAACTGTTTGAAATTTTATAACTCTAGTTTGTATGTTTTATAAGCATTTCATAGGTGTAACTTTTTATTCTTCCAATGTTGGTAAATGAGTACCAAATTGCAAAGTCTCCTGCAAGCAAACTTGCGATGAAACATTGTCCCACCAAAGGGACAACTTTAAATTTCAGAAAACGGCGATAAGCGCGCAAACTTAATAGATATCTGAACAGACACAACTATAATGCTACTGAAAAAAAAAGGCAAAACAGTTACTGTTCATCAGCAGGATGCCCAAATTGTGTGCAATTCTACAATTGGTTTCTGCTCCATTAAATCCTGTACCAATTGAAGAACAATTTAGGTAGAGCAACCCACTAAGTGAGCACAGTAACTGAACAACGTTAGTAAAGTAAGGAAAATCAATAGATAATTCGTTACAACCAGTATTCGCGGCAAAAACAACAAGTTTGCGCGTGAAAAACAAATTAATAACAAATAGAGTAATTTGTGTTAACTATTCTCGTTGACTACGACGTTGCAGGGAAAGATGTCAGTGCGAGCCAAAAGCCGAGGCAGACAAAGCGGGAGTTCAAAGCCGTGTGATAATGGTGCAAGCTGTTGGCAGAAAAGTCTCAGCTTGAAAATTGTGTTAAAAACATTTTCAACGTCAATACAAACACTTCTTTATAATGGCATTTAATGAAAAATTCACGGCTAACATACATTTAATGTTACAGATGTTACTTAGAAGTTAACATAAAATGTACTCTTTGTTTTCACAGCAAACAACAGAGCCTAACTTTCCAGAGAATTTGCTAATTGCAATAAACAAGAACGGCGTGAACTTAATTAACCTAAGCACCAAGGTAAGAATACTTAAGTTAAAGGATAACATTAAGTAACGAAGATCTTTGTTTTATTATACTTAGATAGTATTATTCTTTAGAGACAACACTAATTGACTCATGCAAATAATTCACAATATACGTAATGAACTGATGTTTATTTTAATAATTGTTCTATGTTTAGAAAACATTTTTACAAATTGATAATTTGTACACCGTCATGAAAATAACTGTTTAACTGACGTAATGTACAAAACTTATTGATTTGTGAAAGTGGTTCTGTAGTAACCAGGCCTGGTACGGTATTCCATTCATGATATTTATCTAGAGAAGTGCCTGCTCGAACTATTATTTTCAATCACAAACTAGAAGTTCGAAAAAGTTTCATAAACCCAACCATGCTACACAGTGCATCCAATTTTTCTAAAAGTAACAGCGACTTAAAAATAAATTAGTTTGTTTATATTTCACATTAACCTCTCATTAACTTGACTGAGTAAGATATGTTGTATGTTTGGCATCACTACACGGTTTCTTCGTTGTGTATTCAAATGTTGAGTATGTTGGAATTAATTCTCCGCAATCTTTTCTATTCGCGTCAGGTTAAAATCACTTTCGTTAATTGTTAGAAATTTAAGCGAAAAAACAAGCAAGGAACAAAATACCCTAGCTAACTATTGAAACAAAACTTGCATTGAAATGTACATAGTTGACGAGCTGTTACCATTGTCTACCGTAATATGCAGCCCAGTTCTGTTGACGACGAGAGCGTAACACTAGTCTTAATTTTCCTTCGACCTAGAACGTTTTTTATGCTTGTTATGCGTACACAATTTGTGCAAACTTGAGACAAAAATTTATCTTAAAAGTAAAAACTAAACGATTAATTTGTCAAAACCCGTTGGCAATGGGTAAATATCAAGAGTGGCTTGCTTACTTGAGCTCTCGTTGGTTCGTGTCCAACTTTCTTTTCTATACTAAAATTCTAAACTGTTACGTCAACTTTACAGGACATACTAGCTACCTATCCATTTACAAAAATTTCCAACTGGAGCAGTGGTAATACGTATTTCCATATGACTATCGGTAACTTGGTGCGAGGAAGCAGGCTGTTGTGCGAGACGTCCCTGGTAAGATTTTAAAAAGAGAATTACCTCTTATCATGTTCCCTAAAACCTTTACCACCTCTCCCTTGGGTCGTCATATCCATGTATATTTAGTCAGTAACAACAATGACAGTAACTCTTTGTACTTTTTAGTTTCCAATTTGAAATTCAGGCAAACCGAGTACATTCATGCATTCTCACATAACGGAAGACGCATTTCATTGGCATTCATTTCTTTTTGTGTTATATATTACTCTCTTGGCTTGATCGAAACAAATTAAGACATATTTGATCAAAAGAATTATTATCTCTTTTGAAATATATGCTTTTTATAAGAACTGATAAGTTTTTCCTAGTTTCATCGTTTTTAATCTGTTGGTGATTTCAGCCTCAGATTGCTTTTGATTCTGTTCTTATCTCAAGGAATTCATATTGAAGAAAAACGTAGAAACAATGAAGGTATTACAAAGTGATCCACCCGGCAACAGTTCATAATATTAATGTGCAACCTGTGTTTTATGTTCTTTTGCTATGATCATTTATGAGTTATAGTAATGTCTCAAGGTAAAAGAATTTCATACTTCTCGGAGTCTCAACATGAGATAGTTCTTAAATTGCTGTTATTTTTCTGGTAAATTAAGCCTCACTGTTTTTATTGAGTTATTTTTAGAAAAAAGCGTGTAGAGGTTTCAAACGTCCTTTACCACCTTCACTACACTGCCAAATAAAACGGCGGGAGCGGGTGAAGTCCATTTTCTTGCACAATCTCTTTTCAAATAAAAAAAGAAAAAGCGGGGTATCTTTGTCGCTTTTATGTTATTTATTAAATTAAGAATAAGAAGATGTATAGGAAATAATATGCTGCAAGTGGAAAGGGTGTTTTCGCACAAAAGGCATTTCAGCCTTCTCCTGTCGTTGTTGATTCATAATTATTTTTCTGGGTAAGTTCAAGTATCAATGGTCACGCTCAATAACAACAAATTGGCAAAAGCTGCACATGATTTATTAAAATTTGCAAAATCGAAATATTTCAACAATGCCCATTGTTTGAAAAGAAAATAACGATCGCGTAACTACAAATTAAGCAGTGGGGAAATGGTGACCATTTTAAGGCACTTTGGGAAAAAAATCATTCGTGAGTAGAATTTATAAAAAAAATTATTGCAAAAAATGTCTTACTAAAATAATTGAATTATTCGTTAAAAACACCTTAAGAAAATGTACAAAACCAAAACTAGTCCAATTCGTGGTACTTGCACTTCAATGTTGTTTCTGATTGAGAAATCTTTTATGCAACTTAAATTTACACAGTACTGTATCTCTCAAAGAGCGTTTTAACCAATATATTTTCAAGTTATGAACGCACATCTTTCACTTTTTATAGGGATACAAAATGGATGACTTATTGACGTCATACATTTCTCTCATGCTCACTTCAATGAACAAACAAAGAAAACCTGCAACTTTGCGAGCCGTGAAGAAGTGATGTTGTGGCACGTTACGATATGCGAGGAATTATTATGTTGGACAGTGATGTGCGACAACAGTGTAGTGCTAGGGTGTAGTGTTAGTGTTTTTTGTCCTTTTTCCACGTGGCAATATCTTCTCACTCAATAATTGATGCTAGACTCAATAACATTCTGTGATTTCACGTGGTAAACAAAAGTGATAAATCATGTACACCGTAAACAACTTACGTTTCGCCGTCAGTTCTTCGTGGGAGTAACTTCCAACTAACGGAGGAAACTACATCAGCAAGTTTTTTTGTTTATATACCTGTATAATTTATAACAGCGATGCAGCTTACACTAGTGTACCTTTAGTTATTATGCCTTTGCAGGTAATAAATATATCTTATTAGACAGTAAAAATATCAGCCTTACTACATACTAAACTGTCTAATAAGTGTTTTGTTATCCAATCTTTTATTCGTGAAAATAGAACTAAATACTGCTATGCCTGCGGCAAAACAATTTTTCTGAAATACGAATATCGCTCAAAACGTACAATACGGCTGGATATTTGTATTCGTTCCAGACCCTCTCGTGGTGTTATTTGTACGGTTATTCATGCAGTTGGATAACAAACCATTTTAATTCATGCGGACTGTCATCCAATAGCTGCTTGCCAACGTATCGTGGTTGTAATATGGAAAACATTGTAGCTCTAACAGAAAGAAATTTCAAGAATGTACAACAAACAATAAGGAATCAGAATTTTTTTTTTGTAGAACTGTGTTGTGTATAGATTTATGATATTCATCACGAAGAATAATCTGTTTGTAATTTCGTTGAGACACAATTTTTGCAAACAGTATTTATAATAATAGAAATAATAATAGTAACAATTATTATATTTATGGTTGCAATAATGATGAAAACAATACCTGGTATTTAATAGTTGCGGTTTAACTGACCCTTGTACTGCTTATACTTAGATGGTAGTATTTTATATTATTGATCAATAAACGAAACGAATTTAAAGTATTTTTGCGTGGTAAAATTTTTAATGAAGTATATTTTCTTCCCATCGATATGGTATATGCGGAAGAGCAATAAACTTCTTTAGATCATATCTTTCAAACAGAGCCAGAACAGTGACAAGAAGTGAAAAAGGTAGCATTTATATTAACTTTAATTTCCTCCTTTATACAAACGTACAGCAGTCCTTGTGGTGTTTTGAATATTTATGGCGAATTTCTTCACAAGGACTTCTGCAATTTTCTGTAAAATGAGCGAAAGGTGTTTTTGGCTGGCCTTTATTTTTGTTTTTAAATAGAAACAGTCAAAATATGAAAACGTTTAGTATCGTTTTTTCGAATCTTTTTATGACAAGCGGTTTTAAAAACGCTAAAATAATGCCTTTTTTGTCAATTTGGGGCAAATCTCGGGTGCCTGAGCTCATCATCAAAGGCTGAGAAGGCTTGAGTGTAATCCAATTCATTCAGCTTTAAGTCTTGTGTTACTTCTTTTTTTTTCTCTTTTTTGATGTGTCACACAATACAAATCTGTGATCTTAAAATTGCCCACTCTATCGTGCCTGAATATAATGTGTGGCAAACTCTAAATAGGGTAGCTCTGCTGCTTTATTTTAGTGTAAAAGGGAGAAATTGAATAAAAAAGTTGTATTTTCTAAGTTTTAGACTTAAATATTTTTTTCTCAGCAATTACTTAAAATAAATTGAAATCCTCTGCTCATCCAAGAGGCATTCATACTGGCCATCAGCAAAAAAGATTTTTAGGTCATTCAGTTTTGTTGTTTTTGCTCATTTTTTCTCAAGGAGGGAGTGCGTTTTAGCAGTTTATTCCAGCTGGCTTCGTTACCATGGTAACAAGAGACTTTAGTAGTCATATGTTGAAACATGCTATAAATTCCTTGAAACGTTTGTATTTGAAGAAAATGTTTTTTCATGTATACTTTACATAAATTACGTAAATTGTTTAAATTACGTTATATATTAGTCTTTTTCAGGTTTCATCATTATCTTGATCAACTAAATACCTCGCCACTTTTGGTAAACATTTTTTTTAAGGTATCAAAAATTTTATAAATGAAAAGAGGACAAAGATTCTTCCTGCTGCTAATTTTTAAGTTTTTTTAACGCATTTAAAGGACGACTTTAATAAAAAGGTTTTGTGCATTATTACCCTTCTCACGACCGCCATAAGTTAAGGAGGTCTACTACCTTCAAGATTTTATTTTCCAAAATTAAGTTTTTTCAGAAATTTATACCATCCAGCGATTACCATCATGAAACAAGACCAACACAATAAATATAGAGTCAGTCGTTGCCTTGGCAACACAGCAAGCTTTATTAAGGGTGTTCAAAGGTACCTTTATGTGACATTATACCTATAGGCCACTCCTAGAATTCCAGTTTTTATTTTTGGAGGAATGATAGTTTTAAGCTACCCTACCGCTCTCCCTCAAACCTCTATTTTGTAAGTTTTCAAAGGTAGTGGACCCCCTTAACACTTATCATCATGATCACCACAATCACATGACTAATATGAAATCCATTATCGCCATAACAATCATAACCTTAACTACTGTTATAAGAACAGCCACAACAGAGCCATCATCACATTTTCACTGTTACTATCTTAATCGCAAACCGTCATCATCATCAACATGCACCGACATCTTCAATATTACTAGTTTATCTTTTTTTTTGTTATTTTCATTGTAATTGTCAACTTCATAATCATTGTTATCAACATTATCACTATTGCAGTTCTCTTCATCTTCGTGTATGTATTCATCTTCTTTAAATTAACAATCTCAACGGGATTTACACGCACCAGAAGTGCACTAACACTTCGTCTGTTCCGTCTTGCGTCTGCAAAAATAATCTTAGTTAAACTCAGAACACCATTTTTTTAGTATCAGGATCGTTCAATGGTCATTCAGGTTATTCTAAAGTCCGATTTATACGACGCGATTTTCGCCTACAATTGTTGTATACAACAGTCCTACTTCATGATTTAGCAGTATTTTTACCGCAAGCGATATCGTATATGAAAGATGAATACGAGTGAACAGTTGTTTAATTTGACATGGGTTTAATGCTAAAAAAAGAATTTTTTAAAAATTTTAAAAATGTTTTATTGCTGTTTATAAAAGGTTTCCTCTTCTGTATGTTGAAAGAGAACTGATTTTTTACCACGAGTATAACAACTTTTGCATTTCTTTGGCGTTAAACTTTACTTCGACAATTCTTTTTACGTTTTCAGCGATCAAAATTCTATCAAATTAATTCTTTTTTGTTTACGTATGTCATCATAAAAGGTATGCATGCTTAGGTCGTCTCACTTACTTTAATGACTTGGCATTTTAAAACATGTAAACAATAATCTTAGGCACAAATCGCACCGCCTAAATCGGCTTTAAGCTGATTTCAACTTCATTCAAATCGTAAACAAAGCAACTACTTATTATAAAACTAGTTCTCACCCTACAACATTAAAAACAGTGTTAATGCATAATCATAAAAGCAATTGCGTTTGAAGAGTAACTTTCATGAATAGCTGAGGTACACTTTTTTTTATTATTAAGAACCAGTAAAATTTTGCCCAGGCTCAATGTTCTTATTTTTTTCAACATTTGAGGCTCAAAATGTTCTTATTTTGTTCTTAACTGCAATATATCTTTTATGGTTGAAAATCGATTT
>JAOTRI020094906.1:0-15044 GCA_028564885.2 Zoanthus sanctaehelenae | reverse complement strand
GGTTAGAGAAAGCCAAATGATTGTTTTCATACAAAAAATTGTTCAAAATGGCAAAATCTCCCAGTAGTCAGAGGGTTAAGCATTAGAGCACAACTTTCTATGACTTTAACGACGAAATAGAACACGCGTAATGTTCGGAGAGACACGAGAATCCAGGCGAGTGATTTTACGTTTTTAGTGTCTCTCCCAGTATCACAAGTGCTCTATTTCGCCCAAAAGTCATAGAACGTTGTGCTCTAATAATGCAGCTATATTATAAAGTAAATTTAGGGTCTGGGTAACGTTAAGTTTGTATGATCAAACAATAGGAAATGTTACTTCAACATTACTTCATGACGTAACTCATGACGTAACTAGAGGTTTGCGTTTATCAACCGGCTTTTCAACCGGTTTTATACAAGTTTCATAACAATACCTACCTTTCTTTGTAGTGGAAAACACTGACATCGGCATAACAACATTCTCGTTTTCGCTTGTCTCATTTGAAATGTTGCCTTCTGTTATTGAAATTCTCTTAACAGCACTCACGTTGACAGAACATATCGTCAAAGCTGTTGATATATAATGGCTTATTGTGATATGAAATACAGTTTTGTAATTTTGCCCCTAACAACAAGTTTTACCAGTTTTTCAAAGTGGGCGCCCCGTCATGCATTAATGGTCGCTCAGTAGATTTATCAAATTTATAACCTTAATGACAAACATGGGCCGAGAAATCAGATGGTTTTAAAATATTCTCATCTTTTACCAGATTGTGCAGGATAAGTTTTTATACTTCGTACAATCACGCCACAGCATTGTTTTTGTATTCTTGCTGTTGCATGTTTCTATAAAAAATACAATTTTCTTTAAAAATTATGAATAAATTACTAAAAAGAATGGCAAAAAGAGATCGATAGTTACCTATGCTACCGGATTGCAGATTTAACGTAGAATATCCCTTTACAACGTCTGGCGTTAACTGTTGGGCGAGATGAAGTGCAGCAAGCTCTACAATCTTTAGCACTTGCAGCCGCTAAAACAAGTTCATAAGTCAATTAATACCAATCATCTATATTAATTTATAGTAAGTTTTATTTAGATCAAACTGAGGAATCTCTAAGCTTCCTTAGATTTTGTTTTATCAAACTTTCACATTTTAGGAATACCGAGTGATTGAGCGACATTCAATATCACTAAACAGACGCTGCAAGTATAATTTGGTTCAGAATAAACATGCAGACGGATGTTGTTGTGCGTCCATTTGCGTCTTCCACTGGTGTTGGAGCAGACTTGCCATCTAGTACCAAGGGCATTTCTTCTAAATGATGTCTTAAAATGTAATCTTGATAGATGAGAACAAAACAAATAGAAGTTATTGTAACATTTATCTTTGATGTTATCACGGGAAGCTTATTACAGTGACGCAAGCACTGACAACCGAGCTAGGAGCAATACATATCATGAATAACGCAACGTTTCAGATATATATAAAAAAAGAATTCTGCATTTTTAAACCTTATAGAGCTCTAAAGTTTATTAAAAGTTTCGCCATCGTATTACGGTGTTTGGCTAGTTTAGCTTTGTAGTTATTTCAGAAAGCCAGCGCCTTCTCCGACGATCTATGATATAGTTGTAAGTTTTCCCGTGTTTTTTGTTTTTATATATTAAATTATTATATTGTATAATGTAAATTAGAGGGTACAAATAAAGTTGTTGTTGTTGTTGTTGATTGCATTTCTTACTATTGTGTAAATTAGCCAGCGATTGCATTTATTTGTTTTATAAACATCTAATTGAAGTGGAATAATTCAGAGCAGCTCTGGCACGTCAGTGTTCGGTAAGATTGCTGATAATCAAAAATAACCGAATATCTTTTGAACCAGGGACTGCAGCATTCAGTTTTACAGGTAGTTACGTGGCCGTAGTTAGGTTTTTTCAGTGGGAGCAGGGGGGTGGGGTGGGTAGGGAATAAGTCTTCTGAAATCATAAGCAACACTAGGAGCTTAGCAGAAAATACCGTATTTCTTTGATTCAAAATGCTCCTGTAAAGAGTTTTTTGGTTCATGAAAATTGGACAGACCGCGACGCTGGAACAGCAACCTGGGAGTTTTCATCAACCAATGAAAAAAAATGTTATATACATTCCATACCCTGATTAAGACAAGGAGTTTGAAGAAGAAATGTACAATCTTTCCAATGACAAAAATCGTGAAATATTTATTTCATTGTTTATTTCTTACACGATTTATAATATCTATAATAAACGTCAATCCAAGTGTGCCAACCTTGCAAAAAACGTCCTCCGTAACACTGGTGTTTAGACTGACAATTTGAGCACCGCCGACAGATTATTTACTTAGCTATAAATTTTTCAAAAGCATTACCTGGCCTTTGGACTAGTTTAGCTAGCTTTGTAGTTATTACAGAAAGCTAGTGACCTTTCCTTACCAATCCGATCAGAATTCTCCGGTGTTTTTGTATTCAAGCAATTTCCCCTGTGTAACTGACAGTTGTTGTTTTCCAATCAACACACTATAACATAGATTGGAGACACGAATAAAGTTATTGTTGTTCTTGGGGCCAGTTACAACCTGTACGAGCAAGTTGGTCATCTCATTTCGTACTATATTGTAGGAGTAAACACAAAAGCCCGCAATTTGTCTCTGTTTTACCCGAGACGATCACAAAACAATCGTTATTCTTTCTTGTTTCTGAACGGAAGTAACACGATTGCCCTTGATATAAGCCATAGCGATAAAAACTTTGCTACTTACATACACACCAAATGCTCGAGCACATTGCAACTCGCTCTACTCAAACTGTTAATCCAAATACCATTGTTACAGTGCAAGTTAAATGAGCGTCTAGTTTAGACTAACATTCTGAATCGATACTGACCTTTGCCAAGTCATCTTTGTTCCATTTGTTGGACATGTGTCTTTCACAAAGATCCATAAAAGTCTAAAATTTTGAAAACAATGTCGTTCTCAGCATTTACACTTAGAAATATTTCAATAACGTTAGTAGCCTATACTGTTCTGATTGTAGAATCTTCATTTCTAAGGTTTGTATAAGAATTTCGAATAGCGATTATTGAGTTTTAAGGGCGATGGTGTTATGAAAATTTGTCAGTAAAACCAATCATATCATCGGCACCTAAAATAAAATTGATCATGTATTTCATAAATGAATTTGGATAATACGCCCGGGAAGGATGGAGGGGATACGGCTTCCCACACGAGGTATGCAGGTACTATAGGATCTGGTTTTTGATAAAATAGAGTCTTGGATACAGTATCACATTTGCCTTAGGTGTGCTATAGGTGTCATGGGTGAGAGGTCTATTTGTCTGGGACAGGATACAGTTTCTGGTGTTGAGAGAGTTATGATATCTAGTCCTATGAAGATGCTAATTCAAAAAGTAAAGATAATCAGCTTTTAACGTAAGTTTACTTCGGGTAGGGTATGATTTTTGATTGAAAGATCAGGAATAGGGTATCAATTTTAAACATTCATAGATCTGGGATCTAACAGATTTTGGTCAACAGGTATGTTCTCATGAACCTTGAAAAGGACGTAAGTAATATTGTTGGTTCTATCTCCAAAATGTGAAAAAAAGACAGTTTTAATTTAAGTAAATGTTGTAGGTTATTTTTGATTTCAGATTGGTTATTTTTTTTTGCAACCTAGGGTTACTTCTTTTCGACGAAGGTCATTTTTATTCGGTTCTATCTTTTGAAAGCCTGTTTAGGGTTAGGGTAAGGCTTTGAACCCTGCAGGTACGATTTTTGCATAAAAAAAGTTAGAAGATTAAGTAGGTAGATAGAAAGATGGACTGAAAAAGAGAAATGGAGTGTAAGAGATGTGAGATGCAGAAGAGGAATGATTAGATTATAAAATCATCTACAATCTTCTATATACCCCGAAAAATCCAAGCCTTAGTTTCTAAAATATCGACTTGACCATCATAATTGTTTATACTTATCTCAGTTTTTAATTGTATGTGACAATGGAGAATTCATTTTTAACCATTACAAACGTTTGCTAAAGTACTCAAAAATAATAAAAATGAAATACCATTAGTAACAGTACCTGAAGAGCTTCAGTGTCGTTGATATTAAGAGAAAAGATGTTTAAACTCAAGAGCCTTTGTAAACCTAATAGAAAAATAACTTTCACTAATTAGTTCTAAAAAAGTTTATATGGATTTTCTAACCACCGTGCTTTATGAAAGAATAGGATTTACCAAAGCCATTTGCGATATCCAAGTTCTTTTTAGTTGATTATAACGCATACACTGCTAAATACTTAGTTTGGTCGGTGCTTAGTATTGGGATAGTAATTGCATGAATAAAGATATTTTTAACAGCACTTTCACGTTTTCTTATAAGATCAACTTCATTAAGAACGACGAGGCTAAAATTGGTCGAAAATTAAGAGCAATCTCTAATATCTATAACTGAAAATATTTTACAAAGAAACTGTACGAAAGTTCATAAATAAACTAGCAACACAATAAAAACAAAGGAAATTTCTTGGTATTTCACATTTCACATTACCAAACAGCTATAATTTCATAGCTCACTTTCAATCTAAGCAACTGACCAAGGCAGACATGAAAATTGACTATGTACCAACAGGTATGATCTCAAAGCTCAGTTTGTCTATAAGCAATTTACAAACAGGTACCTGAAACACTATAGTAAAGCTGGCGCGTCTTTGCTCAATTGGTAATAGCGCAGTAACAAATCCGAGAAGTTACATGACTATGGGTTCGAATGTCGTATAGGAGGGTCTCAATGGGGTGCTTTTACGGCTATCGGTTGATTTTTTGGTTCTTTTATGGCTAGCGGTTAATTTTCGGCTTTTTTACGGCTATAAGTTATTTTTTTGGCTCTTTTATGGCTATCGGTTAATTTTTTGGCTCTTTTTAGGCTATCGGTTAATTTTTTGGCTCTTTTATGGCTATCGGTTAATTTTTTGGCTCTTTTATGGTTATCGGTTAATTTTTTGGCTCTTTTATGGCTATCGGTTAATTTTTCGGCTCTTTTACGGATATCGGTTAAATTTTTGGCTCTTTTATGGTTATCGGTTAATTTTTTGGCTCTTTTACGGATATCAGTTAATTTTTTGGCTCTTTTACGGATATCGGTTAATTTTTTGGCTCTTTTATGGCTATCGGATAATTTTTCGGCTTTTTTACGGATATAAGTTTTTTTTTTGGCTCCTTTATTGCTATCGGTTAATTTTTTGGCTCTTTTATGGCTATCGATTAATTTTTTGGCTCTTTTATGGCTATCGGTTAATTTTTTGGTTCTTTTATGGTTATCGGTAAATTTTTTTCAGTTACGGTTAACAAAAAAGTTAAAAAGTAATTTCTTGTATTGCAAAAAATTAAATATTAATAAACCCGTGTGCTTTTTAATCTAAGGTCTTATGATCATCTCGGGCTTAAATAAGTTATTCTTTTGAAATATTTTAATATTTGATAGATCATACCCTTTCTAATATTATTTTACGTAACACCCTAACACCCTAAACCTTTTTAACTAGGCGTTTTACAGGATTTTTTAAATCATATTTCATAATAGTTCGATCGAATACATTGAAAGAAGTTTATAATACAGGATTTGACATAAAACTAGATGAAAATTCTTTCCTGACAATGAAATAACCAAAGCGACACCTACAACTAAGTTTATTGAAAACGTACTTAAATATTTCGCTTAGAAAAAATAGTTCAAAATTTAATGTTTCAAAATAGGTAAAGTATAGGATGGAAGATACAAAATCTTAAAGAAACACTTTACAAACTCGAGTCTACTGCAAGCATAGACATGCTAAATTCACGAGAGAAATTTCCGCAAGGCTATCACCGCCGTTGTAGCTCCGCATCTGATAAAAATAGCTTCGACCTGGTAAACTGAAACATGGAGAACAAAGATAAGTTAATTTCAGACATGACTCGGCTACGAAACGATTTATACGCAAATATAGAAACTTAGTAAGCTAAGATTGATGAATTAGTGGCATAAAATAAATATGATAAGGAAAAGTGGGATATGAACATGATATTGAAAGATTAGAAAATCGAGAGATTAAAGGCTAAAATTCGTGATATTAAGCAAACAACCAGCCCAGCACTTACCACGTCAAAATCAGAACTATCTCGTCTTACTCGCGAAAATGATCGACTTCGGTAAAAGCTCGAAAAAACCAAAGACTGGGAAAAGCGAGTGGCCCTACTAGAAGAAAAGGTCAAACAATAATCATCAAAAATCACTGGACTGAAACGAAAACGAGTACAGTTGGTTTAGTTATCTTCGTCGTTATCCCGCGATATAATGGCATAAGATCGCGAAAATTTTTATTCTGTGCGGTAGAAGTAGATACGGGCTGAAAAATCTGAGTTACAGATAATTCAAAATATGCTAACAGCTAAGTGCTTCGACAACACAAGAAACTACCAAAAAAAATTAAAACTCTACTTAATTCGCAAAAATAGTTCGAAAATTCGAAAAAGTTCATAGCTCGAGTTTCTAATCTACTCTTAACATATTTTCCAGAATCAACTGATTTATGCTGAAATAACCCTTAAAACAGTATGGAACTAAATCAAGTAGATAACTGCGGAGTGGACTGCTATGTAAAATGCGGCTTATAGAGAGATTGTTGTTAGGGTGGTAAAAACGTTGGGGTTAAAATTCCCAGATGATGTTCCTAAGGTATTGGACAAAATCCATACATTGTATACATCGTAATTTAATTATTAAAATTCATCATACTGGTCTTCATGAACCTCATGATTAGTTGGCAATTCTACTTCTCTATAGTCAACTAAAAGCGCTTTCAACTCTTCCCTCGCTTTCTAGTGTTCATCCTCACTTAGCCCTTCACCAACGTGCCAGTGTATAAAGGCACGTTTAAAATACATCAAATCGAATTTTTTTGTTTAGTCTCGAAATATTTAAGCGACTGCTGTGTCGTTACTAAGAAGACATCCTGCTTTAGTTGTTTGTCCATTTCATCAATAGCAGGTGGTTTTGAAGAATTTGTTCCTCATTTGAATCCAGTTGGACAATAATCGATCCATTTGATATGTTTTAACCTTTTAATAAGCGAAACACTCGCACATAAATCCTGTGGCACTACGCTTCCACGGTAAAGCAATCACACCGCTATATACTTTCCACAAGTTGGATCTCTTAAATTCATAGCCGTTGATGTATCGAATAACTATATCGCTATTTGCGATGCTGAAGGCTCTCGATAATATTACCGCTCTAATGGGTTAAAAGGAGCATAGGATGGCGTTATGAAGTGTATACGGTTGTATGGCACCAAATTAGATACTAGGCGCTTAAATTTGTATTTAGTCAGCCCTCGAAACGCTGGGATGCTGTGATTGCCGACATAGCTCAAGCGATAAGCTGGTTTATCATCGCATAATCCGGATCTATAATTTCCAACTAGCTTCTAGCGATATTATACAGCGTTTCGTCTCAATGTTCCAGAATTGAGTGAAACGTAAGCACTGCACTGTATGGTTCCATGACATTTGTGCCATAATTATACGATGAATAAACATCAAATCCTATTTTCATCTTTTTCCCAAAGTCAACAGATAACCTCTCAAGCAAAAGTGATCCAAAGCCTGCTCCAGCTCCCCTCAGACGCTGGCTGTAGACAAAAAGCCTTGGAAACCATCGAAGGATTCTACCATCTTGCGTAAGCGGTCGATAACCTAGTCTATGATTTCTTTGCCGACGGTATAATGTGCTCTAAAATGGTTACTCGCTCCTCCTTCCGTCGCGTTTATTAATTTCTACCTTCCAAACAAATCACGCTGTCGTCCACTGCGTATTACATTGATTGGCATTGCCTCTAAGTCGGTGAACAGGGCGTTGGGCTCCCATCTACCGGAAGAAGTCTCGTGGAAAAGAATTTTCTAGTCATCGGGAACAGCGTTTTCTATCGTACCGTCAGGTGCAATTCCGTGCTTTTAGCAGAAGAGCTCCCATGCAGTTGTGCCGATCTGAACTCCAGCTTGCCCGATATATGTGCAGATTATGTTACTAGTCATTTTATTATTAAGAAACCCACGGCCAGAAAGATTTATTTTGCCTCAGAATTAGTGCGTCATCTAGCGAGTTTTAGTATAATCAAAGCTGAAGGATAACTAGAAGTACGAACATGGTATTCAGATCGTGATTTAAAATTAGAAAATACTTAAATTAATGATCGTTTAAAAGTACTAAAAAATAAATCTTAATTTACTTCTAACATTCCCGCCGTCTCAGATGGGTCTAAATTTTTTTATTTATACTCTTTACACTCCTTTTTTAACTTTGTCATCAGCAAAAGACTCGGAACGAAACAGCACAAAATCAAAAACGCGAAAACGAAATCCCATCCTAAATTTTCAGCTAGCGCCCCTATGACAAACTACCCTATCGCAGCGCCAAAACTCCCAGTTCCATCTATAATCCCAGTAATTGTAGATACGGCTCCTTCATTTAGGTCAAAGGGCTTAAATATGCTCTAGAGGGTGAAGTCCCGCAAAATACTACGCATGCTTAGACGCAGTTGGCTGAAAACAATTTGCCAAAAATTTCAATTTCACTTCGATGTAGTTTAAAATAGAAGAATAACTTTGATATATCGAAATAGTACAAAGAAAAAGGAAGATGAGATAGAGTAGTACCGCAACGCGTATTAGCTGGGAGGCAGTGTCATCCACTTTTGACTGATTAATTGTAGGTCCTGTTCCAGCGTTTCCCCCTTTAATCTAGATTAACTTTTTAAAAAATTTCTCAAGACTTTCCTCTATCATCCACATTGATAAATGGTGGGCGTCTGTCATTTCTCTTAGCGCAGCCTTATCGTTTTCGGAGATTTCATAATTCGTTTCATCCTCACTCAGCACGAAGGTCACTTTTTCGATTTCAGTATCGGGACTGGCGAATTTTAAGAGATTTTTTGTGACCGGTGCTACCATCTCTGTTTTTGATCTTGATTTCTATCGTCTATCTGTTGACATTTCTTCAGATAGATTTCTATCGGGTACTCTTTGGACATTTATAAATTGCAAAAATGGAATAGGATTAACTTATTACCTACTTTGATGAAATATGGGACAGATGCGAGAATTCAAACTTTGAAACCACTTTTATAGCTTGTAAAACAGCAACTGCGCGAATAGTGTAAAAATTAAGAGCACAATAATTATCCATCAAACCTTAATGAAATATAAATCCGTATATACGTAAGTTTAACAACCATTTACAGGAAAATTTCGCGCCCTAAAATTAGGTTGGGACGGAATTGCTGCAGTTCCCGTTGCTTGAAAAGCGTGAGCTTCTAGAAATCAAATTAGCGAAGCTCAAAACGCAACTTTTGTATAGTTATCATAACTTGAATCATAAAATGAAACTGATTGGCTAGTTCTTCGTAAAATGATACTAAATGATGGGGATAAATATGCAGAAGAGCAAGAATAGTTCGTTAGAAAGATGAAATAAACGCATCGATAGCGAATTTCAAAACGTCTAAAAATGCAGGAGAAAATGAGATAAAATACAGCCAAAAATTAATAGGAAGAAAAAGCTGGATCCTTAACGAAGATCAGACAAAGGCGAGAATATCGTCGTTAACGATCTGAAGCTGTACGAGATTAGCACTATGCGTGCATAAAACAACGCGAAGACCTCATGATGCCTGAGCTAAAGCAGCAAAAATTGACGCTTGCGGCAAAGTGATAGCTATAACCACCGGCAGAAATGACGAACCAAGATGTGGCACTAGAGATGAAGAGGCCGGGGTCAATTGAGAAACGCAAACCACTCATGGAGGAAAGTACCGACGCTATGATGGAAAAATAGACTAGAAATCGAAAAGATACCACCAAGGAACTACCTTACGACGACAAGGAGGCGTCTAAAATGCGAATGAGGAAACACTTAAGTTACAGAAGCTTTTCCCGAGAGGTATTCGGGCCAAAGGTAGATGAATCCTAACAACTACACATGACGTCTTTAAAATAGAAGAGAACATCGAATATACCGAATTTTTTACGTAAGAACCGAAGTTTAGCATCAATAAGAAAGCAGACTCAATCTGCCTTGACTACACGACCGCAAATGCATTCAGCGAAGCGGCTTACTGACTATTAGGCAGATTGTCGTCACCAGCGAAATACATTTGCCTCCGAAGTTAACGTGAGATATGTTAAACCTATGTTGCAAAAAATAATAAACAATCCAGAATTGTCATAACATCATAGGATAGATGTAGTAAATAATCAAAGTAAAAGGCTTGACAATCTTGCAAAATAGAACTAATTGATATTTAGTGGTAAAAATTTAGAAGCAAACGGGCTAGTGGCAAAAATGTACATTGACTCTATAAAGGCCAAATTAGCTTTGCTAGCAACTATTGATTAAATATAAATAAAAATGGGTTCCTGCAAAAGTTATGGAGCAGAATCTGCTGGATGAACAGGTGTATATACTTTATGAACTTTTGTTTCAGTATTGTCATAATTATGATTGTTTATAGAATTTTGAATTTTCGGATGGCTTGCATATAAGGAAACTGAGTATACGCGAAAGTATGTAGGAAAAAAGACGTGACGTTTTTTTGTTTTTAATGCTTTAAATACTGTTATATACTGCTCACGCATATTCCCCTGTTGGATTTGATATTTCATTTGCTTTTTCCTTGCTCTTTCATACCATAGGATTGCTATACTGATTTTTGAATATTTTACAAAACATGTTGCTGTATTTTTAGAAATGACTACAAGCCATGAACGTTTTAAATGGTTTATATTTGGATTTTTTATTTTATGTGCAACTTTAGACTCTCTAAATACAGCATTTCAACATAATGATTTAACATACGGATATTGATTTAGTATTTATGCATTTGTAGGCAGGATAGGCTCTATTATTTTAGGAACCATTTTTGTAATGCTTGGCGTATTTGTTGATTCAAAAATTAAAAATATATAACATTTGAAAGAGTTTGAGTATGAAATGGTATGGTAAAAAGTTCAAAGGTTGTATATTGCTGTAGCAGCATACAATATTTTTAAATGAATAAACATGATAATTGATTTAATATATGTGTTCTTTCGTCCAAACGATCGATATTATCAGGTAATAACCCTGGAAATATGTTTATATATTTTGTTATAAAGTTTGTAATGAATGTTGTCACGCATGCCATGATAATATACGTTTTCTGGACTATACCTAAGTACCGACTTGCGAATAAAGGAGCTTCTACTGTGTCAATCCAAGATGAGTACGATACAAACTAGGAGTATTTAGTTTCAGTAGATTTTAAAAACTAATCATAATGCTATTTAACATAGTTCGTTTATACTAAAGTTAACTAGTACGCTTTAGCTTTATCTTGAAGAAAAGATTCCGCGAAGTTGGTACACACTTTTCCCCTTTGTAATTTCCACCTCAATTAACTTCGCTTCTTTTTCCAAGTCCCGATCCATTTTTATTTATGTTAGTTAACCTCTTCTAAAAAGCAGTCTAAGTCCAACGTCGCGAAAATAGGCCGATGGTCTGACAGTCCTTCCCATTCCTCCGCATTACCGACATATGGCTCACGGAGGCATCCAATACTCGTAAACATATAGTCAAGACAGAAATCGTGATCACTATATGTGGTACTGCGTTTCCAGACTGGAACATCCCAAAACGAGTCTTCGAACCCGTGTAAATAGTAAGCAATAGCAGTTGGTGATAAACTATAAAATGGGTCGTTCATATCCCCAGCTAAAAACCGGGTTCCTCTACCAGTAGCTTTTCCAAGCTGTGCCGCTTGTAAAGTCCTTGTAAACTCACTGTCAAGTTGATTGTCAAGATCAGTGCCTGATTCAAGATGAGTTGTTGCCAAAGTCACCGGCTTTCCTTTGATAGTAGTTTGAACTGTTAGGCCGGAACGTCCACCAAGCCGCCCTGAAAACCAGCAGCACTGTTTTTCAAACAATATATACTCCATCGACTCAAGCGGGAACTTAGATAGGATACCATTACCAGTGGTGCATTCGCCGTCACTTTGACGCCATTCCAAGAACTCGGGAACATAGGCGTAGTCCATCTTCAACTCTTTCGCCATGTCTTCGATAATGAAATGTTTACCAGTGTCATAGCATCCGCGGTCTATCTCGCTGATGAAGATAACGCTCGGAGGAGTTGTGAAATTGGTTTGTATTTTTTCCACGACTTCACTCCAGTATCCCGCTTCGTTCATGTTATATTCCATGAATAATATCTCTTCGGGTATGACATTATCAGTATAGTTGCCCATTAAACCAGTACAGTTCACCGGAAAGGTGTATGGATCAGCTGGAAAGTCCTTAGGCCGCACGCATATTGGATCTAACGCCAAAACGGAGGATAATAAAAACAAAACATTTATCTACTACGAAAAAGGATTCAATACAAGGGCATACATATACACAACCTAACATACGTCATACATTCTTACATTTAATTGTAGGAGTGGTGTTCTGTTTGTCCTTATATGGTGTTAAATGCTGCTGGGTCGATAAAGACTAATTTTCTATGTTGCCGCTGATTTTGGCGAGGCGGTAAAGTTTAAGGTCAAATGACCCAAGACCGAACTTCCTCGCTTGCTCGTTAAGACCAAAAAGGTCAATAACGTTTTTCTTGAACGTTGAAAGTGTCCGATGCTCTTCTTGGACTTTGAGTCTTGCCTTGTACCTTTCGATTGGCCTTTCCTCACCCGGTCGCTAAAAACTAACAACAGCTTTCAATATCGACATCGTTCAACTCACATGTACACTGGGAAAAAGAAATTGGAGATCTAAAAACAAAAAGCTGTCAACTTTTCCTACAAAACGCATGCCAAGTGATGTCAAGTGAGTCAAAGGAGCTTGGCCTGTAAAAACGTATAAACCACATGTACGACATGTACGACATGTACGTAGTCAAAGTAGCAACGAAATAAGAAACGCAACAGATCATAAGTGAGTTTAAAACCTTCCTTAAAATTAACAAATCTAGGGAACAAATTTTTTTACGGTTAATTCTTTTTACCCATTTACGGCTAACGGTTAGAATTTTTCAATTTTTACGGTTATCGGCTAAAGTTTTGGCCGTTTTACGCCTAACGGTTAACCCTATTGAGACCCTCGTATAGAGCTATGGGTTTGAATGTCGTTTAGGGCTATGGGTTCGAATGTCGTATAGGGCTATGGGTTCCAATGTCGTATAGGGCTATGGGTTCGAATGTCGTATAGGGCTATGGGTTTGAATGTCGTTTAGGGCTATGGATTCGAATGTCGTATAGGGCTATGGGTTCCAATGTCGTATAGGGCTATGGCTTCGAGTGTCGTATAGGGCTATGGGTTCGAATGTCCTATAGGGCTATGGGTTCGAATACCGTATGGGGGTATGGGTTCAACATACCTGTTATCTGTTTGAACGGTAATGACGCTGTGTTTGCTGTTTCGTTTACTCTCGACGGTCTGATTGCAGAAAAGGAAAGTACACGAGGTGTTGGAGTAACGGATGTTATTGTTTTCGTCTTGAGTATAAAGCTGTCATAACCAGCTGAAATTGAAGGATTTTGAAAATTAATGTCAGATTTGGGCAGTAAAATTAACTTTCTTGTAATAAAAAGAACCACAGCGATTTGAATGCCTCTTCTACATATACTTCATGGCCCAGTTGTTCAAAAGCCGATTAGCAATAATCGGCTTTGCAGTCTTACAGGGAAGAATCTGGAACTATAAGTTTTGAATCAAAACTTGAAAATCAAAACATTGTTCTAAAAGAATTGCTCACTTTTTCTTAAAGAACAAGTTGCTGCTGGAAATGTTGCTTAACATTGGTTTAAAGTTAATTAAATTTTGAACAATCGGGCCCTAAGGCGTAGCAATGCCAAGAAATGTTCTGGGGGTACCGGAACCCTCCTATTAATTTTTGTTCTACTATTTTTAGTTAATTTATCGCAATAATTGTCCATTTTGTTCTATGCTTATCATACGAAAAGCGAATAATAATTACGTAATTTGCCCTTTATAGGTATTCAAAAGAACATCAATACTATTTTCAATATATATATATAAAATTTGATAACCTTTTTTCATTTTTATCCCATGGATCCCCTTCAAGTATCCAGGCTACATACCTATTGTTGTATTGTTTGTATCTTTGAATAAGTTGTTATAGAGAAAAGTCAAGTGAGGATGAAGAGTGAACGTTTCTAGATGTTGGTGAATGGCGGAGCGATCTTCAAAAGCGTGATAAATATATCTGAAAAACAGATCACTGCTAAAGAGGAAGCCTCTGAAGATCACTCAGCCATTCAACAACATTTCATTTTTCTCCTATTTCCTTCTATATATCTACACACAGAACGCATTTCTATCACATTTATCTACATATACCATATATGCGTACCAAAACTTACAGTGTTCAACTTACCAATAGAGAAAAATAACGCCCTGGGAACCCCTACAGTTACATCTACACAACATTGTCCGGCTGCGTTACCAGGTTAGCACGTCGGACTAGTAAATCAAAGATGTGGGGTTCGATTCCCGCCGAGGGATATATATGTTGTTTTTCTATTATTTCTTTCAATATTTCAAAAAGTGCACTGGTTATAAGCATTAACTAAATTTGCATAGTTTTCCCGAGTCGCTTGACAATAAGAAAGGTGTCATTGACCACAAGAGCCATGCACAAAGCGCTGTAATCATGCAACAACAAGCGCAATACTAATTTTGTTGAGCTTTGTTTTCTTGAACCATTTTTTATTAAAGAAACCAAAGACCTATTTTAAACACTGGGATATAAGTAGCAAAGGAGTTAGCAGCTTTATTCTAATTTGCATATCCATATTATAAATACACCACGTTATTTTGTACTTAGTTTAGCTTGATAATGGTTTATAAAATATTTAAGATAGTACAGTGGTTTCTATTGGCCAAGAGGTGTGTTTTCATAGACCAAAAAAGTATAGAAATGACGTATTAGCTAGTTCTCGTAAGGAGATTTTGTAAAACGATC
>JAOTRI020094895.1:0-15044 GCA_028564885.2 Zoanthus sanctaehelenae | reverse complement strand
AATGTCAGATTAAAATTTTGTTGTCATTTTCAAGTATCGAAGGGCTTGGAAATTTAATAAAACAATTATTCCATTCGTGCTTGTTGGATATGATATAGCCAACTCGGCGCTACGCCCTCGTTGGCAATTTACCATCTCATATCCAACGCACGCTCTTGGAATAATTGTTAATTATTATCAATTTTTTTAGTGTTTGAAGAAATAACATTGATAAAAAAAACTTCGCAGTTCTGACAGACCAACACGAAGGCAAAAAGCAGCTTGTTGGACTTCGTGAGGATCACCACGACCGTATGACGTGTTTAGGTACGCAACATCTGTTGACAGTTTAGTTCCGGTTGGCCTCCGTGATGATCACCACGATCGTATGACGTGTTCAGGTACTCAACATCTGTTGACAGTTTAGTTCCGGTTGGCTTCCGTGATAGCAAGAACCTCTGGTATTTAAACTCGGCACGGCATTTATTTCTTGACTGAGAGAAGCATTATACTCGAAGCACTTATGTACATTTAATTTTATTCATGAAACTAAAACTTTTCACAGTTTAGTGATAAACATGTAAGTATACACCGTGTTTAGGGAGAGAAAACTTACTGACATTACCGAAATCCTTTGTTGGACTAAAAAGAAAGTGAAAGATTTCCGACGAAGGACTAACGTCCCAAACGTCAGTAAGTTTTCTCTCTTTTTTATACGTTGTATAATTTACATATTTATCACTAAATTGTTCCTTTAGAAACACCGACACAGCTCACACTAGTTTACCACTAGTTAGTTTTCTCTTTAAAACTTGTCACAACTTGGAGATAGAACACAGCCATAATGTTCACTCATTTTAGTGCCCCAAATACGTCCCCCCTTCTCCCTTTCCCACTCGGGGATATAACTCTATTAGTTTTAGGGTGGGCTGTGCCGCCCCGGCTAAGTTTAAAATCTTGACCCTATCCTAGACCTACGAATGTTTAGGATTGATACCCTAATCTTAAGAATGTACGTATACCATCCAAATTACTTGGTTGTGATTATAAATTGAAAGGATAAGGACTGAGAACTAGGTCTCATTCCCCCTCCCTCCTTCCCTAACCAAGTCTTTCGCAAGAATGCGCAATGTGTAATTCCCTCTGTTATGGCAAGCCACCGGTCTTACAAATACCAACTTTCCGAGAATAAAGTACTGCCTTGTTTTTCAAATTCGCGTTAAAATCATGCTCTGTGTTCATTTCCTATTGCTTTGTCACGTCACAAGATTCCTTGAGACTTGTGGCCCGCTAAAGTCCGAACTGCGCATGGTTGTAAAAGTACCTAATTGTGATCCTAAGTGTTATATTTTTACCTGATGATTAGATTTCTGAATTTCCTTTGTCACGGTCTTTTCGTCATCTCCAATAACTACGGCGACAGAGCTTTGCGTGACCTCCTGTTGTCCAATAAGCTTGAGAACATTTTCATCTCCGCTAATGAACGAGTGAACTGCCACGATCTTTGGTAATGAGTTGTGATCATAAGCAAAACCACCGCATTTGTCAGGTATCACGTGATCAGCGTTTTCTTTATTTGGAACATCAGAAACAGGACCATTGCTTTCCTGGTTGTTTTCGCTTATGTGACTTTCAGTTATAGAATTAGATTGGTCGTTTTCTGTGATAGGTCTTAGTGGTGGAGGTTCAATCCCAATACTGTAAGCCCTTGGTCTACTTTTTATCAACAATGGAGATTTTGCTTTGTTACACTGTTCAGGATTGGGACATGAATGATCGCTAGCGTTAGATAATGCTCTGTCTTTCACACGTTTTAAAGGTGGAGGTGCTCCAGTGAGTGAAAACTTGGATTTCACTATCGCTCGATGGTTGCTTGTTGAGACGTCCTGAGATTCTTTCAACTTACTTTCTGTATCACAACCTTGTTCTACCCGATATACTTCACGGTCCTCTTGTAGATTATTGGGAGTTTGAGAGCTAAAGCTCTCATTTTGATGCCCTTTTGAAGTTCTTTGTTGTTCATTTACAAAATGGTTTTGAGATAGCCGTCTTTTTTCTTTTATCCCAACATTCCACGAGCTACTATTTGCTAAGTTTCTCTGATTTTGAGAAGATGAATGACTGTTTGAGCTGCTTGTTAGCCGTCGGAAGTGTAAATTGTTATTTTCGTATTCGGGGCTTTGAAAATCAACCCCTTCCGTAAGCGAACCATTTAATGTTATTTGTGCCGCGCGTTCACTTTCTTCACAATGAAAAGGCGGTTGTCTAAAACGTGTTGTGTGATGCCACTTGTTATTCTTATGAAAGCTGTGCTCAGGAGCATAAACTGTCTCTCCTTCAGGGAAGTGAAAAGCGCTTTCATAACCCTGAACGTGATTTTGATTGTCTCTTTGCTGCTGCTCGCAGCCATAACTTGCAGCTCTTCTAAGCAACTGAGCAGATTGCATTGCTGAGTTTTGCTGCGACAAAGCAGAAGTTGAATATCTCCTTTGCTTGCCTTGCTTGGTCGTAACAGTGTAACGAACGTCATTGTAGTTTGTTGATGGACAAAGTAACTGCTCCAGATTTTGTCCGTTTGATTCTGAAACAAGAGGTGGAGCACCACGATACCGTAGTCCTTGAGAAATTGTGAAATCCTCTCGTGCACTCCGCGGCGTGCCTGGTGACGCAGTTTTCACCAGAGGCGGAAGTTTCTTTACCGTCTGAGCACCTAGGTACCTTCGTACGGTTTCTTTATCAGAGACAGAATAATTTGGCTCCAAAACATTAAACCCGTTTTCAGAAAAACTGTTTTTAGGAGCTTTCTCCATTCCATTGTAGTATCTCTTTGAAGCACAGTATAGTTCCCCCAAATTCTTAGTCGCCTCACGCTTGTTTCCAAATGGAGATAGCGATGAGTGTGAACTGAAGCAATGTTCATGAGGAAATGTTTGTTGATGTATATTCGCGTTTGCCTTGTGCGGATTTCCAGGGTACTTTGAAACACATGGAACCATAGTCTGACGCCGATGAAGAAATTCATCATAGCTTGAGACGGAATACAAATTATTACGTCTCTGACACATATCTTCTGATCTTCCATCGCTGTTGAGAGGAGAGGTCAAACTCGATAGTCCCAACGTAGAGTTTGTAGCCATGAATCTCGTTTCGAATGGATAAGCTGAAAAGAAAGTTGCACTTAAAATTAGAAACACGAAGTTGGAACCAAAATTGACTATAAATTAAAGGGATATGATTTTATTGCTTTCTACTTATCTCTAATAAATGGTAAATCAATCTTCCTCCCTAGATATACAGAAGATTGGTTATGCATACGAATTTGCAATAAATACTTTTCCACTCTTGCATCATCTTTGAATTTTAAATAGTTGAAGTCGTGATCCTTTTATTTTCACAAGTATATCAAGACGCGCTAAAAAAATTTCGCTTCTGATTCTTTAATGAGAGGTTTGTGAAAAAGAAGATTTCTTTGAAAATACGCAGATCAAAAAATAAAAGAGCTTTAATCAAGAAAAGGCAACCTTCGTATCGTTTTAATGTTCATTGAGGCATTGCTACATCTGAACCGACCGGAAGCACAATATCAACAGTGATAACAATGTACCAACAGTTACACTTGAACGACCATCTCTGGAATTTGAGTTAACCCTTTCACTCCCAATCAGTCATCAACACTCAACTTCTCCTTACAAAACAAATACAAAATATGACATCCTGTAATAGAAATTGAAAAATGATCAAACAAGGTAAACTACTGAAGATTTAAAATGAAATTCTCTCAAATTTATTCAATGAAAAGTAGGGACTCAAGTTGAGAGAACTTAATATTTCAACTGAGCCTGATAGTATCACAACAACATCAACATTTCAAATGTCTCTGACAACGCATAGAAAGCTTAATTCAATGAACTTTCAATGGTCTCGACTGCAAGTTGTTTATATCACAAACACAGCGTCAGAGACTAGTAAGTATTAGTAAAATCCAACTAGTAGGCTATTATCGATGCTGCGTTCTGATTGGTTGAGCTACTAGTTAGTAGTAGGCTATTTATTATAGCTTACTAGTAGCGAAAAGTTGCCGCAGTGAAGCAGAAAGACGGAAAAGATTTCAAAGTTTCGTCTAGTGAGTACGCCTAGCCGTATTTGTAATGTTTTGACGCAAAAGTAAACTTAAAGTCTAGCTTTAACTAGCGAAAGATATTTTGTCCTCGATATTTTTTTTGACCAACTAGGTGGATTTTACTAAAACAATTATTCCTCTCGCCCTAATGGCCTCTGAGTCCGAATAGCCCACGAGGCCTTCGGGCTTGAGGAATAATTGTTAAATATTTATCAGTATTCACAATATAATTCTTTTTTCCGCATTCATACATTTTTTTACTGTTACTGCCATTTTGAGAGCAACATCATTGAAAACGCGTTGACACAAATTCTGTAAATTTATCTTTATTCATGTCATTTGAAACTAAAATGGTTTAAAATCTTTCAATTAATTAAAGCAGTTTAGTATGTACTGTAGTATGGCTGATATTTTACTCGTCCTGTATATTTTGACTTGCCCTTTGGGCTCATTAAAATACTGGAAGTACAAAACTCGTAAAATATCCAGCCATACTGCATACTTAACTGTCTAATAAGATGTAGTTATTTTAAAGAATGAATGAAGTTTCAGCGTGCCTACTCTCGAAATTGATTAAATAAATTTAACTGAGAACGTTTTGCAAAATTTTTATTTATTTACAAATTTCTGATTTTAGTCATATACGTGAAAAACTTCCTTTTTCTGATTGGTCAATTCCGTATATGTTGCAGTAAAGCTCGCTTTGTAATTGGTTTAAAAACAATTGAAATAAAAGACCATTGTTTTTGACCCAATTGTGAAAATGTATGACGTATCAGTGTCTCGGGAATCTTTCTTTACTTTTTCTCCAACTTTAGACTGAAATTGATTTGACGAGTATTTTTAGTCTTTGGGAATATCGATGACATAGAATTTCCGTTTTAAAAATGACTGTGGTCATCAAAGTGCTCAATAAAAAAGAGAATATATATATAGACCACCTGTAAATAGCTTTTTCATTTGGGATTGGAATGCAATTGTAACATATGTAAACATAATATTTTAATTTAATCATCCAGGTTTGTAAAATGTTAAAAAAAACAAAATAAAATCTTTTGCTGGAAACAAAGTATATTGAAACGTAGTAGGATGTTTCGGCCATGAACCATGACCTTCATCAGCGAATGCTGAGGGTCACGTGACCTGGAGAAATCACATGACAGGTGACGAGGAAAGCACCTCACTATGCGGTCCCATGTGTTAGACAAACTAAAACGGAGTTCCCTGTGCGATTGAGTGACGGCGTCTCTACCCTTTCCCATATGGCCTCCTTTATGTCTCGTCGGACCCAGTCCTCTACACAATCGAGTATCACCACATCTGTGTAGTTAAACGAGTGGCGGGTTTCCTTGCAGTGTAGGTAAACCGCAGAGGTCTTCGCCTCTTTGGATCCTTGGTGACGACGCTGTTCCAGGCGGGTGCGCAGGGATTGTTTAGTTTCACCAACGTAGCTGTTCTATCGGATCCCGTGTGGATCTCAGGGATGTGCGACCAGCTACGTTGGCGAAACTAAACAATCCCTGCGCACTCGCCTGGAACAGCATCGTAACCAAGAATCCAACGAGGCCCAGTTCTCTGCGGTTTACCTATACTGTAAGGAAACCCGCCACTCGTTTAACAACACAGACTTGGTGATACTCGAGCGAGTAGAGGACTGGGTCCGACGAGGCATAAAGGAGGCCATATGGGAAAGGGTGGAGCAGCCGTCGCTCATTCCTATTGCAGGCTCCGTTTTAGTTTGTCAAACTAGCACATAGGACCGGTTACTTGGGCGCTTTTCTCGTAACCTGTCATGTGACCTTTCCAGGTCACGTGACCCTCAGCATTGGCTGATGAAGGCCAAACGTCCTACTGCGTCTCAATATACTTAGTTTCCAGTGAAAGATTTAATTTTGTTTTTTTCAACATGTAACATATGTAATCAGTAATGGTTTTTTTTCAAGCATGTTAAGTTATAATCTTAACAAAAGCTGAGGCTCAGCATTTATTCTTAAAAAATTCTTATAATGTATAATCTATTCTTGTTTTGTTTTGTTTTACAACATTTAGGGACCTAGTGAGGTTCTAAGGATTAAAGATAATATGAATCGAGGTCCCGTACAAGGATCTTACTTCCGAGGGTCTACGGTTTAACGTCCTTATCCGAGAAGACGCGAAAGTCTAACCAGTTGCAGATGTTAGAGCAAAGGCATCACCTTCTCCTCAGTTTGTTTTAAGACCCTGAGTGGTGGTTTGGCAGGGACTCAAACCCGAGCCTCCCGCATAGCAGACTGGCGCCTTAGGCCCTGATTATATGAGACGGGCTGGCCCAGTTAAGCGGGCTGAAACTAAACATTAGCCCTGTATTACATGTAATCGCGAGCCAAATTTTTACGGATTTCATGGGATCAGCCGGAATCAAAGTCTGTAGTTTTTAAAAGATAATCGAAATACATGCAGAATGTCTGGACACGGTGATGGTGACGCGACGTTGTCACTGTCACGTGTTCCTTTTCCAACGTCGCTTAGTACATAGATAATTTATGGCATGTACTAAAATCTGTAACAACGAAACGAAGCCGCCGAAACAAGCGAAACAAACAAGACGAAGCCACGAGCCACCAAAAGAATAAAGAATTATGATCTTACATTTAGGCTTTAAGAAAAAAAATGGTTTAGTATTTTTTTATGTATTTTTAGGGCGTAGCACCGACCAAAGCAGATGGGAAAAGAAAAGAAAGGAAAATAATTAAAAAGTTAGGGAAAAAAGTATTCACTGAGTCAGTATCGCTACTTGTCTCCCTGAGACTACGCTTAAACTGTATAGTAGGGGAGGATATTGTGAATTACAAGGACAGAATATAGGAGACCAAAAGTCCATGTAATCACATTCAAGTATCGACAAGAACTTCTGACTATGATGTAAACATAGTTTAATTGTCAGAGGTCAAAGTTCCAAACAAAAGCACGTGCTAAGACGAAGGCCGGAATAAACCACGTGCTGCAAACTTAGCCGTAAACTGTATGCCTCTTCGAATTTGGTTTGCACACGCACTGAACTTGATAGAAGAGTGAGTAACGGTGTAGAGAGAAACTATGGCCCAATGCCGAGTTGTAGTTGACGCATTGAAATCTACACTTGAACTGATCTAACCGAGAAAACCTCATGAGTATATCAATGCAAACACACGTACGTAAAACCTTGCGGTTAGCACTTGTTTGAAAGTGACAATTACTTGATAACCAGTGATAACTTGATAACCTCAATGTACATAAAGCAACTGGCCCTGACCTAATACCAACAAGAGTTTTAAAGGAAGCTGCAACTGAATTAGCGCCTGTTCTGGCATTTATATTTACACAATCTTATCAAAGTGCAGCCTTGCCAACAGACTGGCTGTTAATTGGTAAATATTGCTCCAGTCTAAAAAAGGATCTCGTTCCGATCCAGCTAATTATCGCGACCCATTTCCCTAACAAGTGTTTCTTGTAAGATCATGGAACATGTGTTGTACAGCCAAATTATGAATCACCTTGATAAAAATAAAATCCTTGTGCACTATCAACATGGTTTTCGATCAGGTCACTCTTGTGAATCTCAATTAATCAATACTGTTGATAACATTGTCCGATCAATGAAGGATAGGAACCAAGTAGATCTTCTAATACTGGACTTTCAAAAAGCATTTGACTCTGTCCCACATGAAAGGCTACTCATGAAACTTGATCATTATGGTTTATCGCATCAACTACAACTGTGGATAAGGGCATGGTTAACTACACGCTATCAAAAAGTAATTGTGGATGATGAATCCTCCGAATCTGTGCGCGTGGACTCTGGGGTACCCCAAGGAACTGTGTTAGGCCCTCTAATGTTTCTACTTTATATCAATGATATTGGTAATAAAATATCTTATAATATCAAGCTGTTCGCTGATGATTGTCTACTCTTCCGCCCAATTACAACTCCAGAGGATGCGCAAGTACTACAGGATGATTTGGATCTCTTAACGAAATGGTCAAAAGACTGGTAAATGACATTTAATCCAACTAAATGTTACACTTTACGAATTTCTAGACTTCATTCAACAATAGAGTATAATTATAACATATCTGGATCAATTATGAATCCTGTTTCTGATCACCCTTATCTGGGTGTGCACCTATCAAGCGAGCTGAGTTGGAATAAACACATTAACATAATAACAACTAAAGCATCAAACCAACTAAACTTCCTGAGGCGTAACCTTAGTAAATGCTCCACAAATGTTAAATCTATGGCATACACCTCCATTGTCAGACCACAACTGGAATATGCTTCGACAGTTTGGGACCCCTATACTAAGAATAACATTACACAAATTGGATGGGACAGCCTTGAAGACAGAAGAACTGCAAACCGTCTTAATGTATTTTACAAAATAGTTCATGATGAAATAGCTATTCAATTGCCAAATGATTTACTGTGACCAGTTAAGAACACAAAAAATCACCACTCCATGTCATTTATCCAGATGTCAACTGGTCCCAATTATTATATCAGCAGTTTTTTCCCAAGAACAGTGAGGGATTGGAACTCACTCCAGGAAAACATTGTTCAAGCTCCTTCCTCTGATAAATTTAGAACGTTAGCATTATATTTTCTTAGAATGAACAATTTTAACTACTGTATTGCTATAAATAATTTGTTAGATTTTATATTAATTATATCTATATTTATATAACATACCATCTTAACTATTTTTATCTTATATTTATCCCATTATTATTACATTTACTTTTTTATTAGATAATATATTGATTATATTCGTTTATATTTATATAACAAACCATTTTAGCTAATTTTAATTTATATTTATTCCGTAATTGTTATCAGATTTACTTTTCTTTAAATCCTTGTGATACTTATGGTGTTAAATTATAAACATAGAAGTAGAAGAAGAAGTCCCTCGACAGAGTGATCGAGAGACTGGACCTCCGGTTTAACGTCCTTATCCGAGAAGACGCGAAAGTTTAACCATTTGCAGATGTTAGAGCAAAGGCAGCACTTTCTCCTCAATTATTTTAAGACCCTGAGTGGTGGTCCGGCCGGGAATCGAACCCGAGACCTCCCGCAAAATAGACTGGTGCCTTACCAACTGGGCTAACCAGGCGGCGGTTAAAGTTGCAATGTCCATTAGTTTGCCTGTATTGTGACCGTCTGAACAAGAAGTTTGTTAGACGACATCATTTAGAAAACTTGGAAAATTTGTTTGAAACTCTTCTCCGTCTGTACAAAGCTTCGTTAGAAAACCTTTTCATCAAAGCTATACGTAAGGATTTCTGGGTAATTTTCCAAACACGACGTTATAGATAGAAAGATATACTGACGAAAAGGTAAAACTAAACTGGGCCTACCGCAGATTGCCCGAGTAATAAAGTTTTTTTGCGACTCAATGGAATTTTATATTAACCATTAGACAAAAGACATTCTGTTTACATTAGACATCTATAGTTAAACTGTTTTATTGTACAGTTAATTGCCTTCAAAAATGTAATTTTTCTTGGAGAAAATCAAACATATCATCATTTGTATCATTTTTGTGCTCCATAGCACTTTAAAAACATACTTGTTTGCCAATGAAAGTGCAAAGAGTATTATCATATTCTTTTATAATTGGTAATAAGCTAGTAAAGCCTTATGTAATAGTAGTAAAAATGATGTAAATTCCTAAGTCTATATAAAGCATGTTTTAATTGAATTTATTATATGGCTTCAAAATTTCTCGCAATCTGATTGGTTGTTGACGCATAATGACCCGTCAAGATTTTCTCGTAATGACCGGTCATTATTTTTGCGCAAACACAAACTAAAAATTAATTCCGATAATGACAGAAATTGTGGAAAAAGAAAGCCATGTAATAAATAACTTATTAGCAAATTGTACTTGTGATTTTGTTGAAATCGCTCGTGGCTTTGTTTCAACTTCTTTTGTGCGCCCGCAACCGGAAAATAAAAATTACTTTGACAAAAACTGTAAAAAAGCCATATAATAAATAACTTATTAACCTCGTTTGTTCGGTCACTACAGGGAAATCTCAGACCTCGGTCTTGATGTATTAACCTCGCTATCGCTCGGTCAATAAGACAAGACCTCACTCTCGGTTAATAAGTAGTATATAAATTAAAAGCATAACGGCTGTGCTACACACTTATAAATATAAATTAATTAAACCTTTTTTGAAAATCTGCAGTGTGCTTTACATTAATTGTGCACTTCTTGAATTACCTGTTGACCAATTTGCTTTGCCTTTCCATACTCCCTATTAAATTTTAGTTGAAGAACAAAACAGCTTGACTGAGGAAAAGCAACGAAATTGTGATGAGTTAATGGAATTTGATAATGAAAAAGATGGTTTGTTAAGCCCGTCGGAGGTTGGTTGAAAACATTTAAATTTGTGCACATTAGTTATTGGTTCTTTAATTTATCTTATTTGGATTAAAAATTTTGATCAATACTCTCTTTGGTCTGGTTTCAACCTTAAGGCTAGAAAATAAAGTAAATTGAAGAGAATGGTGGATGATAAAAAAATCTAAAATTGTTAATTATGACTGAATTTGTGTTACATGTCTCTTAATGTATAAATAGAGGTTAATGATGGTGGTTATAAAATGGCTATGGTTGTGGTGGTGATGGAGCTAGTGGCGATAGTGATGAAACTGGTTGTGATGATGGTGATTATAATGATTTTGGTGATGATAATGAAAGTGATTCATGATGATAATGACAGCTGTGATGATGATGTTTGTGGTGTTGGTGATGATTGTTTCATGATGTTGTGATAATGATGATGAAGATATCTTATTAATGTTAGTAATGATTGTATTGATAATAATAAAGGGACGACGATTTTTATATTGATAGTGATTTTATAACATAGCTACAACATAACGCGAGCTCTGATTGGTTCAAATCTATGCTTCATTACAACGATAAAGTCATGATCTTTTCTTGCTTGTTTTGCCGCATGTTTTCCTATATCATAAAAGCATTAGAGCACAACTTTCTATGACTTTTAAGAGAAATAGAGCACTTGTAATACTTGGAGAGACACTCGAAACGTTGTAAAATCACTTGCCTGCGGCTTACAAAGTTCATTGAAAGTTGTGCTCTAATGCATAAGTAGTGATGATGATGATCATAAATTAATGGTAATAAGAAGGAGTATACATAGTATGGTGGTGATGATGGTAATGTATAGGAGGATATATAATATGATTGTGAAGATGATAGTGTATTGGAGGATACGTAATATGATTGTAATGATGGTACTGAGGAGGAGGATACGTAATATTATTGTGATGGTGGTAATGAGGAGAAGGATGCATATAATAATAATAATAATAATAATAATAATAATAATAAATACTTTATTTAACGTCAATTCCAAAGGAAGTGGTTACCCATTCTTCCCAGCCAGAGGCTAATGTTTAATCACTTAACGGCCCAGATCTTGGCGTAAAAGTCGATTTGCAGAGGGAGGAAAACCGGAGTACCCGGAGAAAAACCCTCGAAGTCAGATTGAGATCGACAAATCTCAACCTACATGCCGAGCCCAGGAATCAAACCCAGGTCGTAGAGGTGGGAGGCACGACTGATGACCACTATGCCAACCTGACTCCCTTCAATCAAGTAATAATTAGCATTTTATTTTTTTAGATAATTCTACTGTAAATATATTTTGAGTGTACCTTCGTATACAGTAGGTTAGGTACAGAATGTTATTAGGTAGTGGGAACGGTGGGTGTTTGCTATATATTAATAAGTAAAGATGACAGGGTTCTACATGAAGAGCCACCTGACAGCGAAGTTTGCTGGCTTTTTTGCCTCATTTCTCTGCTTTGAACATACAGTAATAGTCAAGATATGTTGACAACAATGTTTATCAGGTCTAAACTTCTTCCTGGCTGCAAGAAAAATATAAATTTACACTGCCTATATTTTCAGAAAACATGCAAAAGACTACCGACTGTAGTGTAAACTGTAACTAGTGTAGATGGTGTAAAACTTATTTATTTTTAAAAACAACTGTTTCTATAGAAACACTGATGCAGCTTGCCATTTATACCAACTCAAGGGCTGACTATAACATGCTTGAGAGAAAACAACTAAATTTGTGAAGGGAAATAAAAAAACAGCTTTAAAAAATGCTGAGGAGGGAAGAGGGGGTGCTCTGGGTGTGATATGGACAGTAGCCAACTACCAACAAACCACTAGAAACTCGGTATCGGTTAATTGTAGATTTTCTATTTCCGCCAGCCACTTTGCCTGGTAAGGAAAATGAATTGGTTGAACTTGTCTTGTCTAGTTTCTGTTTTGTTTTAAGGAGGATATCTTACAATTTTAATGCTTGGCTAGTAATTCTTTTAGGCTTAGTAACATCTATACAGTAGGTTGGAATAATTTATTTGTTAAATTTGGAATTAATGCTTTCATCAATGTTTTAAAATGAATTTCTGTTGAACTTTGCTTTGCTTTGCAGGTGATGACCTACCATCTTTACTGTTTCATTTCCTCGATGAATTTTTGTTTCTGTTTTGCTGTGAACCATTCTTTATCGTCAAGGTTTGTAGTATGTGGCATTTTTCAATAGTGTTGTAAATATTACATGTACAGTACAGTTTAAAGATTCTTTTTTGGTGTCATTGTCAACTGTACATTTTGTTTCATTAAGTATATACAATATAGCTGTCAACTTCCGAAACTCAATAATCCTGTGAAAAGTACATATTAAGTACGATATTTAGTCCAATACAACTTTCCGACAGTGGCCTATTATACTTTCAATGGGCTTCCGAATGAGCCCATCTGGAGTCTGTTTTCGAAAATGTATGAGGTTATAGCTAGTTTCAATCTTCAAACAGTCACATGTTCCAGTTAAATCTCCTCATTGTTTTCTTACCTTAACTAAATCATGCATTATTGGTAAAGTCTATATTAAATATATATGTATTTTGATACTGGGAGATATCATATTATAAAACATTTCCCAGACAGTAAAACTTTAAAAACTTCAGGCCAATAGTCCTGCTCAAGACAGCTTAAAATCTCGAAAACTTCACTATCAAAACAAAAATGTGTTAAAAGTGTAATATCTTTTTAGCAAACTCAATCTGGAAAAAAAAACACTGGAAAACCGGGTGAGTTTGACTACCATGTGGGTGAGTGGGTGATAAGGCTTGAAATCTTGTGACACCCGCTCAATGTGGGTGTGTTGACAGCTATGATACAACTTGAAGTAATGAATAAAGGTTACTGTAAATAAGATTTGAGTCTCAAACGCGAAAAAGTTTCATTTTCTGAATTAACAAAAAAATGAAAATTTCAGTGCTATTAAAGTAATATTATATGAAATGATACTATGGTAATTCCACAATAGAGTAGGTGACAGGAAGTGTTGAACATATCACTCTCATATTTGCAAAAGATTGCTCATTTAAAAAAAAACACTAAATATACAGTACAATGCTTTCTAAAGTTTAATTTTGTAACCTCATTTGAAACTAGTGCTCCTACACTAATGAGGGGGAAACGTAATATAAAGAAATGATCCTTCTGTTTATTTTACGACATGCGTGGAAAAACAGCCTCTTGATAATACAGTGTGTCTCAAGTTTTAATAGCCATTTGGTTATTTGCACATCTTGAAGTTTCTAAGGGTATCCAGTTAGAAGCATGCTCTTTGGAAAATTTTCAAAATTGAGGTAGTAAAAATATTAAATCCAAAATGCTATACACCTACTCTGCAGCACATACAGTACTAGTACTGACCAGTATGTATCATTTCATGCATATATATGTTGTAGTTTAATTTGATCCTCAGGTTTATTTTTTCAAACCAGTTCATAGTTTTTGAACCAGTTTATTTTTTTTTAAACTAGGTTATTTACCACTTGTCTGAAAAGGGCTTTCATATTTTGGGGTGCAGTAAAAAATAGGGTCATGGTATTTTTTGGGGGTGAAAAGAATAACAAAGAAATTAAATGAAAATTTCCTACCCAACGTCCCTACTCTTTTTCACCCTTTTACTGTCCCCTCTGATAAACCCTCCCCTACCCCTTTCTATACCCTCCCCTCACCCCCCATACTATACATTCTTTACTAACCCTTACAATTCCCTACCCATTATCCCCTATACACAGATATTTATTTATAAAATTATTTTTTCAGTCCTTACTGGGATTTGAACCTCTGAACACTTGCTCTGTAGTCCTGCACTCTATCCACTTGACCACAGAGTATTTGATCCAAATTTATCATTTTTTGTATTTATTTAATAACTTATTTAGTCACAAGAAACATACTGTAGCCATTGGGTAAAATATAACCAGTACCAAAAATGAAAACAGTTTAAAAGTTTCAAACTGGTTCAAAACAATTTAAACCAGAAGATCAAATTAAACTACCGTACATGTTACAGGTCAAATTTAGTTTTTTTTTTATCTACACTGTAGTTTATTTTTTTTAACCTATTTTATTTTTTATTCTAGTTTTAGTTTTAAAATTTTGTTTAAACTAGTTTATTTTTAATAACTAAATTATAGTCATTATAGTGGTGAGACTGGGACAGGCCTATAAATTGTAAGGTTGAGAATTATGGTCTGTAACACACATACTTTGACTTATGCTATGCTAGTTAACAAAAAAGAGTCAATTATCAGCACTCCAAGCTGCGACCATTTTGGTCGCCATGCATGGCGAGTGAAAAAAAAAATTGCCGACTGAATTATCGGCGAAAGTGGCCATTTGGCGACCAAAGGATGTAAGCTCAAAAGAATAAAGTTGACTTCACATTTTATCGCTTTTTAGCTGAATCATCGTTAAATTAAAGAAATATTACCAAGCTTATCTTCTGTGTAAATTCAATGATGAATCTGTTCCTCTTGCATGGCAAGACATGTGTACAGTTCTGGCATAAGGATCTG
>JAOTRI020094884.1:0-15046 GCA_028564885.2 Zoanthus sanctaehelenae | reverse complement strand
GTTAGTTACTACTGTGTTTGTGTTCGATAGACCTTAGAAGGTATCGAGGCACTGTCAGTGCGTGAACAGCTGTTAAAGTCTCGTTAGTTACTACTGTGTTTGTGTTCGATAGACCTTAGAAGGTATCGAGGCACTGTCAGTGCGTGAACAGCTGTTAAACTCTCGTTAGTTACTACTGTGTTTGTGTTCGAAAGACCTTAGAAGGTATCGAGGCACTGTCAGTGCGTGAACAGCTGAAGATATGGCGATCTAACTACATAAATGTACAGAACGTTATGGACGAGTTTGTCACACTACGAGAAAGGAGCAAGTACCTAAGGGACGAGGTATTTTAAGTACTTCTTTAAAGTCATTTCAGTAGTATTTTGTTTGTTGGTTTAAAGCGTAGCGAGTCAAAAGGAACTTGGAGATTTTGTATTCAATGAAAATAAGCAAAAATAAACTTTCTTAGCTACTGCTGTGTGTTCAGTGTATTTTTTTCGGTGTATTTCTAGCTATTTATCAAGGACAAGGACACGCTGTTTATCTATGATTACTATTAACGAACTAGGTCATATCATCGCCTGCTTCTGTAAATTTGAAAAAGTAACATATATCATCAGCGAAAGCATTTAAATTCGGTAAAGTTAAGAACATTTATCGATTTGATACCTCTTGTATACAAGACGAATTAAACGTTATTTAGTTGTATACTTCAAGGCAAGCTTGGTCGACTTATTGTTATTGTTATGTACTAGGTGGATCTTCTGCAGTCCAAATTGGAAGTAAGTAAAATTCAAAAATGATAGTTTTTTCGTGTACTTAAGTATAAGTGTAAATGCGCTATCATCAACATCGTCAGTAGCATCACTATCGTTAGTATCGTCATCACCGTTATCAACAATGTTATCAACATTGTCATCAGTACCACCATTTGCAGCATCACTTTCGTTAGTATCGTCATCACCGTTATCAACAATGTTATCAACATCGTAATCAGCATTACCATCTCCAGCATCACTATTGTTAGTATCGTCATCACCTTTATCAACAATGTTATGAACATCGTTATCAGCATCACAATCTGTTGCATCACTATTGTTAGTATCGTCATCGCCTTTATCAACAATGTTATCAACATCGTCATTAGCATCATCGGCATCGGTGTCGCCATCAGCGATATTATCTTCATCGGCATCATCGTGTTTAATGTCACTTTAAATGTCCATTTTATACCTTAGTGATTGAACGGTGGACAAGCCTTATCCACCATGCCAGTCCCTCCCTCCCCAACACTCACATAGTTCATTCTTGTCGATTTTGCGTTTCAAGCAACTGATCCCAATCCCTCCTTCCCCACACTTACACAGTTCATTCGTATGTTCCATTCTTCCCACCTTAAGAACAGAATATTGTTTGATTTTTTATTTAATATAATATCTTGGATTAACGAGATAAAAATGTTATGTAATGTTTTTATTACAAAAGTAAGCATAACTGATAGTATACCATTCAAGTTTATGTAACGAAGAGTTATAGCTGTGTAAATGGTAGACCAAATGTCACCATAGCTGGTAGTATATCATCCCAGGTTATCTAAGCAAGAATGATAGGTGAGTAAATAATAGACCAAATCAATAATATAATATGATCACTACAGGAACGAGAGCGCATTCTGCATGATTTAAAGAACACCAACAATGAGGTATGTGGCTGCTTGTCATCTTATTACAATTGTAGAGATTACCGTTTGACCTTTCGTAAAATGTGTGCGATTAGCTACTGGAAAAAAAAATTTCCATCTTAATATAACCTTCCGATCATTTTATGTTACTAGGATTTAATCCCTAACGATTTAGATGAGAACACATTAATTTTTTTATATAAAGTACTTGTTGAATCGCAAGTGGAATATGTTCTGCAGGCATAGACCATATTCATTAATGGCGACGATTTTGCGTTCTTCATTTAAACATTCAAAAGAAAATTTTACTCAAAAGGCTGATTGGGATAATTTGAATATGAACTACAGAATATTAAGATTACTGCCATTTACGAACTAGGTCACCATGTGTATCCTTTTTTTCTTACAATGGCTGAAAAGACATGCAAATTTGTATGCCTTCTTTTTTCTAAATATCAGTGACCAAAGTATAGAGATTGCACTTATAAAAGGCCTTTTTGAAACTTGCTATTTATGGGATTGTAGATTTATGGAATAGCCTACGGCTAAATGTGTTCACAATAGAACACCCTTTGAAAATAAAAATTTGCATTAAATTGAACGAAATGAAATAATGTAGAAATAAATGTTTGGTTAATAATATTATGTTAAGATAATTGTATGGTTTTTAGATCTTAGCTTTTTTAAATCAAGCAGTTTAATTTTATAGAAATGATAGACAATATTCTGAGTGTATAAATTAACGTAGTTATATATATCTTGTAATTTTATAGCTATATTTTCACTTGATGATTTTTCCGACTGATAAAAATTAACTAATGAATATTCCCCAACTGATCTATTCCGTTTTCATCCAGCTAGTTCCATGATACTAAACATTAAACGTGTCAGCTTTATTAGACCCTAAATGATTGTCCACGTTAGGCTTTGCATCACCCCATCAAATTATTACTGGTGAGATGGGTTGTGTATTCATACAATAAGTTTGAATTACATACTCCGATCTGTATCGGCGGAAACTAGGAACCCTGTAGGTCTTATAAGGAAATACCCTTTGCCTTGGACATTAGCACGTTGGTTTTCAATTGCAATTCTTACTTTTTAACTGCTATCTGCTTGTAGCTTGAATCTCGGTCAGAAGAATACAGATTAAGAGCTGTTGAGTTACAGGGGACTCTGGAGAACTTAGTGGTAGGTAGATAACTTATATTAGAAGGACTTTGTTATCAACTTCACATTTTTTTCTTCCTTCCTTCCTTTCTTCTACTCCTTCCTTTCTTCTACCCCATCCTTCCTTCCTTCCTTCCTTCCTTCCTTCCTTCCTTCCTTCCTTCCTTCCTTCCTCTTCCTTCCTTCCTTCTACTCCTTCCTTCCTCTTCCTTCCTTTCTTCTACCCCTTCCTTCCTTGCTTCCTTCCTTATATCCCTTCCGTTCTAGCCCCTTCCTTCCTTCCTTCCTTCCTTCACCTTACTTCTTCCTTTCTTATCTTTTTTTTCCCTTTTTTAACCTTTCATTTTTGTTTGCTCGTTATTTATTCATGTTTACATTTCTTAATAAACAGAAAGTGGTGAAAAATGAGACTGCAACTGTGGAGGTTTCCGAGGAAGTCATGGAGAGCATTAGTGAAGCAGCTGCTGCTGCGGCTGAACAAGCCCCACCACCACCACCCCCACCTCCTCCTCCCGGGGCAGGTAATTGTGTTGTTTCGGAGGATAAACTACAGATAGCACACAAGAGGTTACAGTATATGAAAATGGACGTAACAATTAAACCAAAAAAACTAAAGGCAAAACTGGTAGGAATACGGTGAAAATATTTGTGGTTTTCAGTGCTCGTCTAGATGTTAATGAGCCTGTATCAAGCACAATGTTCTTTTTGTCGTATTGTGTTTTTGGCAGGAAGACCGTTGCTTTGGACGATTAGCCAGATTTTGGATTTTTATATTTTGTTTGATATTTAGTTATGAAAGTGATGATACGATGAGCTTACTGTCTTATTGAATTACTTTTTAGGTATTCCTGCTCCACCACCACCGCCATTACCTGGAGGTAACTTTGTTTCATTGCAGTCGTTCCTACCCTCTATCATCATTTCCATCATCTTCACCACTATCACAATCAGATAAGAAAAATACCTTAACAAATAAGGATGAGTTCAATGACAAAGCAGTTACAAGTAAAAACAGTTATAATTTATAATAATTACTAGACTATTAAAGCAAATTAAAAAAACGGAAGAAGTTAAAAGATCAGCCAAGAGGCCAAACATCCTGGGGTTGTCCTTAGAACTTAAAAAGAGAGCTTTTTGTTGCGTATTACTGAAGGCAGTGATAAGCAGATTGTCAGCTTGTACTGTCGAACGTGCCATTCTATCCGCCATTGTCGTCTCCAAAAGGTTTCTTATAATCAATAGCAATCTTCATCAGCACCACCATCAGCACGTTCATCATCATCACCACTACCATTGCCATCACTGTCATCATTACCATCATAAGCATTGGAGTCGTCATGGCCACCATCATTATACGTCATAATTATCACTACCATCTTTATACGTCATAATTATCATCACCACCACCATCATACGTCGTAATCATCATTGCGATTATCATCAGCATGTTCATCATTATTACTACCACCATTGTCATCACTGTCATCAACACCATCATCATCATCACCATCATCACCATCATCATGTAAGCATCGTTTTCAACATCACCGGCATCATAATCACCATCATCGGTATCGCCACCGCCATCTCTAATTTATAATCATTGCTAGTGCCATCATGTTTCTCTTTATTGCAGTGTCATCATCGCATTGATAAATCACCACCATCACGAATATCGTCACAAAATTAGTGTTATCATAATGTTGTATCAATACTTGAAGTTAGTTAAACACAATTAAGTCTTTAATTCGATGTTGTGCCATATTGTTAGTTATTGAAGCATTTCGGATCATCGGTTATGTCGATTAAGTTTTGGCAAGGGTCACCATCGTTGCTTTTAATCATTAGGATTTCTTTATATGAAGACTACTGCCAATCTTCTGACTGTTGTACTTTGCATTAATTGGCCATTTAATATTAACAGTGGCGTCAGGATAAGAACGCCGAAGCGTTGCTTCTATGTAATACCTAAAGTTATTGAACTTAAAGGAGCCGAAACTAAATGTAGAATTGCGCGCAGTTTAGCTATCCTGCTGATGAACAGTAACTATTTTTTTATTTTATTTATCTATTTTTTTAGCAGTATTCTAGTTATGTCTGTTCAGATATGTATATATGTTTATACCGTTATTCATTTAATATTATTGCTATTGTTATTTTGTTATTATTTTGGTTGTAAGGATCATTACGGTTGAACATTTTGCGTCCTTTTACTTTAGATTCTGTGCGAGGAAACAAGCATCGCGTGGCACTCAATAGAGTTCGACTGCCAATGCTCAATTGGACTCCAATAACACAAGATGGAAATTCTTTCTTTAAGGTATTATTTGAACAGGTTACGTTAAAGGCATGGACACACGGAGCAACATTTCATGCAACATTAAGTTAGCAACAAATGTTTTGGAGGTGAACACACGCTTCAACATTTCATGCAACATTACGTTAGCAACAAATGTTTTGGAGGTGAACACACGGTGCAACAAAATCACGTAATATTTCTCCTGATAGCGTGGCGTGCTTACCCATGCACCTTTACAACAATCAAAACGGTATTTAACAAGAATTCCTTTGAAAAGAAAGCTTTTTGTGCTCAGTGGTACAAGAATAGAGCGAGATTCAACTTCAGTTTTGTAGTGGGCAATGTTGCATGCAACAAAACTAATCGGTGGACACACGCGCGCAACAAATTTGTTGCACGCAATGTTGCGTGAAATGTTGCATTGTGTGTTAGCGCCCTAAACAAATACATTGTTATTTAGCTGGTACGCCCTCTTAGTCCCGATAACTCTAAAACAGGTCTTTTGACGTTGTACTTTCAGCGACATCTTTGTGCAGGTGCTCAGTTTGATGCATTCCAACGTGCATTTATTAGGGACCGTTAGCAACGAGAGCGGCGACGCCGACGACACCAGAGAACAATAGAAAATACAATAACTGCACGTTGGATTGCATCAAGCGGAGCACGTGCGCGGAGTGGTCGCTTAAATTAAAACGTGAAAACACCTTTTTGGAGTTGTCGGGACTACGTGGACATACCAGCAAAAACTTTCTCAGTTTTTGATTAGCTTCATGAAGAAACATTAAATCGTTTTTCTATTGACAAAGCGAAAAGCGTAGAAATAAAACCTTAATGACCGTGCAAGTAAACAAAAAGTAAACCAGAAAGGTGATTTTCGAAGCCGTCGTCTTTCATATTTCCGTCCGTCCTCATTGCTAAAGGTCCCTATTGTATTGCTTGTTGACGTCGTCGCCGCCGCCGTTGCTCTCCTCGTCACATAAGATGCCTAACGTCTACTTTCCCGTTATCATACTATCTTTTCTCTCATGTAGCTATGATCACTTGCTTGGCATGCGATAGCTTTCTTTTGAGGCTTGTAGAAATCATACGTTTTGTTGAAGAGACAAAGTATTTGTACTCTTAAACTTTAAAACTGGTGGCAATGCCTATGAAGTTGACGTCTTCACTTTCAATCTGAATGGAGGAAAGATTATTTGTTTTGTGTTTGAGGAAAATCGTACGTATGCAATTTTATTCCATTTAAAAAAATCTATCTTTTTTATCTATTTTTAGGAAATTGATGATAGCGAAATCATGGATTTCTTGGATTTTGAAGACTTTGATAAGAAATTTGAATTGAAATCGCACGAAATGACCATGGACCTGCGGAATAGAAAGGAACAAGGTAACCAGAATTATTGTTCTAAGTTTAACAAAGGAACTGTTATTTTATATTTTAGCCAGCACAACGCAGATACTTATCAGTGACGAGATAAAATTGCATAAAAATATATGTGAATTTACGCAACGTTGACTTGTCATACTGACGCCATTCTAAAGATATTAAGATAAATTAGTCAAGTTGGTAAGCTTGAGGTAAGGTTTTTTTAAGTTATTATAGTGATGCAGCGCTGACATTTCTAGATGCAGCTCGCTGTATCTTCAGATTCAAGCAAAATATGGATGCATTTTGGAACATAACAATCATCAAACCGGTGGATAATTTTGAACGAGGCCAGTTGACATTCGTAACGAGTTTATGAAGATACAAAACCAAACAATAACAAGAATATGAAACAGAATTAGTGTAAACTGCTTCAGTGTTTTCGCTTTTAACAAATATGCTCAGTTTCAAAATGCACATTAAATTAGTTTCATTTGAAATTTTTTTTACCTCGTTGTTTTCCAGCAGAACATAAATGTATACTTTAGGAAAATCTTAATTAAATTTGTATCCGTCATGAAATAACTGAACCTGTAACAATAGATTAAAAAACCGGGTTTTGTCTTTTTCAAACTATAAAAGCGAATTCATATGCCCTACATTGATCTCTTCAGTTTCAGCCAGTTCAACCCTCCGCCTTAGTTGTTTGATTATAGTTTTTGTTGCATTAAAAAAGAGTTGAAGGTGTATATATGTTGTAGTTTAATTTGAAATTTGTAAACTGGTTTCATTTTTTTGTACTGGTTTCATTTTTTTGTACTGGTTTCATTTTTTTGTACTGGTTTCATTTTTTTGCTCTAGTTTCATTTTTCCCAATGTTTGAATACAAAATTAGCGGCGCATTTGGGAGTCTGGGACCAAATAAGTTATAATAACAAAAAATTGTAAATTTTCCGTGGTCAAGTGGATAGAATGCTGGACAATAGAGCGAGAGTTCAAATCCCGATAAGGATTGAAAAAAGGTTAAATAAATATCTGTGTGTATAGGGGGGAGTGGGGAGGGTATTGTAAGGGGGAGTGAGGAGGGTATAGTAAGGAGGGAAAATGAAGTGTATAGTAAGGAGAGGGGGGAGGGTATATCAGGGGGGACAGTGAAGGGAAGAAAGAGAGTAGGTACGTCGGGTCGGAAAATTTCCAGTAATTTTTTTCTCTTATTCTTTTCACCTCCCAAAAAAATACCATGCCCTTATTTTTCACTGCACCCCAAAATATAAAAGCCTTTTTCAGACAGTTCCTACATTTGATTAATAGGCAGGTTTAAAAAAAATGAACTTGTTTGAAAAAATAATTTAGAGAATCAAATTAAACTACAACATAAAAATGATAATTATACGTCTATTTCATTGGCTGAGGTTGCTATTAGACATCATATTCCTTCTCGTAACAAAATGTTTCACAGCTGAATTGTATGTTTTCAAAATAATTCTTTCTGGTTGAAAGCGCAGGGAGGGGAAATTTGCCCTCCAGTCAAACACAGAAAGTGAGATTGAACAGTCAGTTAATAACAAAGAATTTCTTAATTTTAGCCATGAAAAGAGCCGCAGAAGAGATCCATGTGATCGAACCAAAAAGAGCCAGGAACCTCGGTAAGCGAAATTTACCAGTAATGCCGTCATTTATAAAAAAATTTTTCCAAAATTAATTTCCGCCTAATTTTTGTAACTCGTGCAAATTTTTTTGATGTTTATGTAGTTAGAAATAACCGAAAATTTTAAATGATGTTGAGAAAATATTTTTTAGAAAGCATTTAAAAGTGCATTGTTTTAATACGCCTGAGTTGACTCCATTTGTTTTTTTTTTCTTTCAGTGATTGCCCGACGTCGCATTCAGCATCCGGCCGAGGAGGTTGGAAATTTTATTAACAAGTGTGATCTGGTTGAACTTCCCTCAGAACATGCTGAACTGCTTCTCAAGTTTATCCCGACCAAGGAAGAAGTAAGGCCACGGTTTCGCGTACCTCCTAGATTTTTAGTTTATTTTGTTATATAATGCACATAAACGAATATGAACCAAGAGTTTCCTCGTGATTAGCCGATAATACGAGTGAGAAACAAAGCCTCCTTGCAAAAAAAAAAAGCGTGAGCATTCAACTCTCTTGAAACTGGAGGTAATGCAGTCTGAAATGATGGAAGGCTACAAGATATTAGGGGGAAAAATCCTGATTACCTACTCCTGAATGAAGGTATTTAACAAAGGTTTACGTATTTAACAAAGGTTTTGGTTGTTATAACAACCCTGTAGTTCTTGCAGAACAATTACTTTTTTACTCATTTTAGATATTCGGTATTACTGGACCTTACACTCTCAATATCACCTTGTAAACAATCGCAATATCATCTTACATTGTCAATGTTACTTCACATTCTCAATATCACTTCACATTCTCAACATCATCTTTCATTCTCAATATCACTTCATATTCCCAATATCACCTTACATTCTCAATAACACCTCACATTCTTAACATCACCTCACATTCCCAATATCACCTTGCATTCACATATTTATCTTCCATTCTCAATATCATCTTTCATTCTCGATATCATTATATCATGTCTGTTGATCTTAAAATATTTATGTGGGGTTTTTTGGTATTATTTTTGATAGTTATTGTGTTTGGGTTTGTGTTTAGTAATGTTTAAGTTTCTTGTTCTTTTAATTTCAAGCTATCGGGATTATCTCAAAATGCTGATCGTTTTGACAAACTTGCTGAAGCAGAGCAGTTTATGTTTCAAGTAAGTTGTTATGAGACTGAACAGAGTAACTTCTGTGAATCTGTATGTTTTCTTGGTCAAAAAGATGACATATTTATTACTACTTTGATCATATACACATTTACTACTACTTTGATCATATACACATTTACTACTACTTTGATCATATACACATTTACTACTACCTTGATCATATACACATTTACTACTACCTTGATCATATACACATTTACTACTACCTTGATCATATACACATGGAAAGGGCGCTATATAAATGCTTAAGTTTTTTTTTTTTTTTACTGCATTACCAACTCTTGGTGGTTTTGGTTGGTGATATTTCTGTCTCAGCTTCCCATCTTGCTGGGGTAGGTAAGTGAATACCAGCATCGGCTGGAAGCTAACCTGCGATGGATTAGTGACCCTTCCAGGGAGAGTCAAAGACTTTCATCCACTTAATGCAAAAGAAGTGGGTGATAAGAGCTGGCTTTACTGACCACTGTTTCTACTGGCTTGTAAACAATTTAGCTAGTATTGCCAATTCTTTACTTTTTATAATGTTTTGCGTCAATGGAAGTAACAAAGGGATTTATGAAGGTTGTAGCTTCTCTTAAAATTACGATAAAATGAGCAACTAAAATGTCCAGTTATATTCTAGTTTTTGTTGTCCTTTAACAATCACGGAGGATAACGAAACAAATCAAAGTATAAATCTCTAAAAAGAGTAAATTGCTGCTGCTACGTCCTTTGACATTGCCCTCCCACCCCCCCATTGTCCCCTGAATCTCTTCTTTTAAGAAAGTCCAAAAAGTTGTTCAGTTGTGGAGATGTGCGTGCACTTCTTACTGCTGTTGTTTAAATAAATTTATGACAGATTATACTCATTGTTTTTTTTGTGCTTGCGTAACTTACGTAATTTCGATTTCCTTGATAGATGGCGAAGGTAGAACGCTACGAAGCCAAGCTAAGTATTATGGCATTCATGGGAGTGTTTGACGAACTGACAAGATCTGTGATTCCGGTAAGCATTAGATGTATTTTAAACAGGGCACCCATTGAACTAATAATATAGTCTTTATTCTCTTGATAATTGTAATATTTAGACTTATTTTCGCCATCTACATCAAAATGATCTGAGTAGCAATACAGTAATGTAATGCTTGAAATGATAAATGAGAATGAGAATAATAATTATGAATAATTATAATAATAAAAATAACAATAATAATAAACTATCTATAAAATCTTAAAGTGAAGTATTATATTTATACATTTAGATAAAATGTCTAAAGATAGGAGGTATACCAGTTTATATAAAAGAAGTTTTTAGTTTGAAAATAAGAGATTCCGTTGAATTTGCAGTTTGTAGTTCAAAGGGTCGAGTATCCTATGATGATGGTGCGTCCATGGAAAATGATCCATCTTCAAATGATGGTAACATTTTTCTTTTTGGATATTTCAGAACTACGCCACTGGTGGATTGAAGAGAGAATAGCGTTTAAAAGAACGTTTTCATACCTTTCCATGAGACACAACAGACAATTAACATAGCGGCCATGTTGGTGTACAAAACAAAAGAAATAATCAAAATTCTTTTGTTAAGAGTATACCAACATGGCCGCCGTGACGTCAATTGAAAACGCTCTATATATCATCAATATGTTTCGATTTTGATTTTAGAAAATTTTGTCTGCAGCGAGCGAGTGATCTCTGCGGTCGTTAGAGTAATTTCATCTGAAGTGATATTGAAGATGTGCTGGGAACTGCCGTTGTTCGTCGTCGTAATTTGTTAGGAAATAGTATATTGGTCGCTGCCATTAATAAAATTGAGCTAACAATCAAAAACCTGGTTTGAAATTCAAGCAAGCCAGAAAAATTATAGTTTTCATTACCTCATAATTCTCAGTAATTCAGCAATCACTTACCATTTCAGCCCGTTCAAATTCTACTGATTTTTACTTCTTCAAATGAACTGGTAGATCTACTAATGTGGCCATAGTGCACAATATAGTGGCTTCAAGTTAGCTACTAGGACGTTTGTACTATCTATACTTGAGTTCATCTTTATAGCCATAGTACCCAATATAATGGCTTCAAGCTAGCTACTGTGTTTTCTATACTTGATAATAAGAACTAATTTGAACATCTTTTAACCTCAACCTTTGTTCTGTTGCAGCAAATTGACGCTGTTCTAAGAGCCTCCACGACAATTGTCAATAGCACCTACCTAAAAAAGCTGTTCAAGGTAAAGTTGGAAGCTTTAGTAGAACAATTTCAAACGTTAATTTTTAAGATTCTTTTGATTGCATTCTGACAAAATGTTACTTGCCTCTTCCATTAGTTTGAAAATAAAAAGTTTTGTTATCTTGCAATTGAAATGGCTGATGTGAATCGAGACAAGGCATTATTCTTAACAATAAAAGCCTAATTTCTCTTCCGAGCCTTGTGATTTTAAACGTTTTTGATCTTGTGAGTTTTGTACAGTTCTAAATATAATTCTTAAAGAATAATTTCAAGATGGGTTCTCAGTTAAGACTTGACTTTTTCTCTGAAATTTCACGAATGCGAGGGGCTGAAAGAAATTTTTACAAGATAGATTATTGATAGTCACTTTTATAATCGATTAAAGTACGTGTTGTTTAAAGAAGATGGTAGTATTATAGTCATGAAAACAAAAAATAACCATGTAAAACTAAATGTTTCTTTTTGGGGTCGAGTGATTGAACTTAGTATGATTCTTAAAAGTTCTTAAAACTTCCGCAATCTGAACCTCATGATTTTTAAAAACTAGATTCTTGTAGAGAAAGTGCGTAAAGTCTCCAACTTTCTAAATAGCACTATGACCACATCCTTCCACATAGGGCTTGACCATGCAAAGAAAAGAACCACAGCACATATCTAAGGCCAAGATCAGTTAGCTTTACAGATTCCATTCATTCAGTCGCGTGCATTTTTCTGTTGAAATGTTGTGGAGCATTCGGGATAAAAAGAAAATAAGATAATAACTTTGTGTTATATGGGTGACCTGTGTTATACAGCGGACTGAGTGCGTGCGCATGAGGATTGAGAGCGTGGTTGCTATGCAGAGTTTTCAGCGTTGTTTTGAGCGCGAAATAATTTAGTATTAAAGAGTTGGGTTATACGGAAAAAAGATTTGTTTTAATTGTGCATGTGGCATCCAGTATATACAACACTTAGTATCTGCGTTACTGAATTATTTTTGTGCACTACACAGTACTGATTAACATTTGTAAAGAAGCATAAATGTCTACGGATTAATATTGTTACATTAAGATTATATTGGAGGTAAAAGGTATTAAGTCTTTGGTAGCAAAAACAATCTTCCCAATTTTATTTTGTAGATAATTTTGGTTTATGGCAATTATATGAACTCTGGCAGAAGAGGAATTGCCCACGGGTTCAGATTGGATTCGTTGGCCAAGGTTAGGTCCTTTAAATTAAACAGTTAATACTTTATTTAATGTTAATTGTGAAGGAAAAGGTTGCCCTTTCCTCCTCGCCAAAGACTAATGTATTATCGCATAACAGCACAGATCTTGGCGTAAAAGACATTTCCAAAGGGAGGAGAAGCGGAGTACGCAGCGAAAAATCCTTGAGGACTCAGAACGAGTTTGACATAATCTCAGCCTACATGCAAACTCCATCACGGGTCCTAGAGGTGGGAGGCATGACTGATGACTACTATGCCAACCTGACGTAGGCTTATTCATGTCTTGAGTATTTTCAAACTGAAATGCCATCCTTATAAGTGGACATGTGTTATTTTACTAGTAGCTATTGTTCTGTGTTGTTTGTTCTTTTGGTAAAATTTCCGTTTTGGCCCCCTATTGTTGTTTTTTCATGCCAACTAACCTTACTAAGGCTCTACGGGGAAAAGTGCGCGATGAAACTACATGCATAGAAGTATGCTTCAGCATGGAATTTATCCCGCTCTAGTTTGAATATCATTTATACTTTTTGTGTTCAACCTTGACTTTTATTCTTTCTTTTTGTCTCTGTTTATGTCTTTCTCTTAGATCATCTTTCATCAAAATTCAATTCAAAACAAGTCTATCAGTAGATATACTAGAACTTGTATAAATGGTTAGTTAGTTAGTTAGTTAGTTAGTTAGTTAGTTAAGATCCCCGTCAAATCATGACGATGAAAGACCCGTAGCCCGTTGTATAAACAAAGGTAACACTGAATTTTAAATGAATAAAAGTACAGATAACAGCTTAAAAATTTAAAGTGTGTTGTATGTTGTTTACTTTGCAGTACTTTAATTTTCTTTTAAATGCTTAACTATTTTTTCGTCCGAAATCTCTTAGAAAGCCCTAGGAACAGCCATTTATTTGCAACCGTAACTAGTAACTGGCGGGAAAAGTTTCTAGGGCGCGCGCATGCATCCGAAACGTTCGGTACATAAATTTCCTATCTTTACTAGCGAAAATAGCCATTCTGTCCTCGTCTTGCAGGGTCTCCACCTAAAACAATTTTTTTTAGTTTCCTGTAAAGCACTATTATCCACGTAACAAAAAAAAGAAAGAAACTTTCATTCCTCAATTAACTACTTTAAAACGTTAGATACAAAGTGTTATGTTATTCAGTGTGTCTTATTTCATTCATTAGCTGGAGGATACGCGTACAACCGACAGAAAGCAGTCATTTCTCTGTTATTTGGTTGATGTTGTCAGCACGAAGACTCCGGAAATTGCTCGCTTTGTGGACGAGTTACGTCTCGAAGGAACTTCTAATGGTAAATTCTTTTTCTTTTTCGTCACAAATAAGACTTGTTCAAACAGATATCCAGAAGCTCAATACGCTCTATTTTTTAACTGTTTTTATAAAAGTTAGATTGTAAAGATTATTTAATGTTCCTTCTTATAATTTTTATTTTCCCGGGGAGAATTGAAAATTGTAAAACTTTGAGATATACTTTCAGGTCCCAGCGTTTACTAAAGTGTGTTTTTCACTTGGTTCTTTGTGGAAAACCTGGTCTCAAAAGAAAGTTATCGCCAACAGTAATAATAATCTTTGAACAACGTTGTGTTGACAAGTGAATAAAATTGCATATTTTGCTCTTGTGAAATCTAACCTGACGCGTATTTGAACTGAGCGTTAGCCAATCACTTGAATGAACAAAATGATTTTCTTGCTTTCAATTTTCATGTGTATCATAAATAGTAAATTATAGTAATAGTACTGAGTGGAGTCCAGAAACTGTCCAATTACAGGTGACCAGTTATAGCCATCTGGGCCCTGTTCAAAAGCCCAGGGTTGAATGTTTAACCCACGATCGTGTTTCCAATCTTACAAGGAGTGATTTTAGCTGTAATTTTGGATAAATAAATAAATAATAAATAAATAGATAGATAAATAAATAAATAAATAAATAAATAAATACTTTATTTATATAACGTCAATTGCGAAAGAAGTGGTTGCCCATTCTTCCTAGCTAGAGGCTAATGTTTAATCGCTCGACGGCAAAACTTTTCCTAGAAAATTCCAAACAATGTTCATAAATAATGATTTACCTTTTCTTAAAGAAGAAATTCCTGTTTGAATTTTTGCTTACGCCAGGGTTAAACTTAACCAGCCTTTGAACAACGCATGCAGCCCTGTCTGATTACAAGTTTGCAAATAATTCAGTACAATATGCAGCAGTTGCCCAACTAGCAATTTTAGAAATTTTAGCAACTGTGATTAACCCTTTGACTCCTAAAAGGGCCTAAACCGCCCGCACGATATGGTACTGAGTCAAAGAATTCAATCTTTCTTA
>JAOTRI020094873.1:0-15050 GCA_028564885.2 Zoanthus sanctaehelenae | reverse complement strand
TCCAACTTGGTTAGAGGACGGTTTGGCGATTTTCTATCAAATATTAACTCCAAAATCAATTTTTAAACTTCACTAAATTCCCCTGATTTCCAATTTTCCTTAAAAAACTACATTTAAAAAACCTACCTCTTCCCACAAATCTTATCCGAAAAATCTGAAAATATTTACGAGGCTTCCTTTTTACTCAATCTGTAAAGTGATTATCGCTTTTTTCGATTTTCAAAACAATGATGGAGATATCATCAAAAATGTCACTAAAAGTAGCGAAAAAACTCCCATAGGGTAGAGAGTGGCCTTAATGTTCCACTAATCATTCTGATCTTAATATAAGGTCACCCCTATTGGATTAAATAGTGCAGAGTTGCTTTACTAGAAATATTAACTTCATCCCCACGAGACTCGGACAAAGACATGTTTGACAAAAAAATCTATTAAAAGAGTAAGCGACTTTAGAATTATAAGGAGCGAATTTCTTGTCATATTTTAACTAATACAATGGGTTGAAAATATTGCATCCGCCGCACTTGATTTTATTCAGCTGGGCCCAGCTGGTTAGCACTAACCCATGGTTAAATCTTTAACACACGATCTTGTTCCCAATCTTACAAAGAGAGATTTTAGCTGTGAATTACAAAAAACCAAACGGTCTTCATATTAAATAACCGTTTACCTTTTCTAAAAGAAGAAAATCCTATCTGAATTTTTGCATAACCCAGGTTTAAACTTAACCAGTCTTTGACCAACTGGGCCCTGGTTTGTTTGTCCAAGTTATGACGTAGTAACTGGGCTGTGCTATTGATTTAAAAAAAACGTTTTATCGCAAGGTCGTAACGTTAAATTTGTGGCTCTAGATTAGATACTATTAGTCTGTTAAACTGTAGATTTTCTTCTGAAATTAACCGTGTCGCAGCAATCAACTCAAGGAATTTTCAACAGAGTTTTCTCCTAACCCACATCTCTGCTAGCTCTTTGAGTACCTGTCACAAAGAAATAAACAAAAAAAAATACTTTATTTAATGTTAACTGCGATGGAAGTGGTTTCCCATTCTTCCTATCAAGAGGCTAATGTTTAATCACGCGACGGCTCAGATCTTGGCGTGAATATCGATTTTGCAGAGGGAGGAAAACCGGAGTACCCAGATAAAAACCCTCGGAGTCAGATTGAGATGGACAAATCTCAGCCAACATGCCGAGCCCAGGAATCGATCCCGGGTCGTAGAGATGGGAGGCACGATCGACGACCACTATGCCAACCTGACTTCCTAAATAAATGTAAATGAAACGAAAGCAAAACAAGAAAAACCTTTAAACTGAATGCAAGCCTGGACTTTAGCAGCTATGGACAGCTGTTTTGACTTTTTCTGGCCCATCAGCATGGCATAGCTACCAAACGGGCTGAGGTTCCCACTGAAGATAATATATTAGCGCACTGGCCGCCTCTACAGGCAGAATATTTAAAAGAACATCTTACCCTCAAACGATGACAAGCGAGGCTAATATGAATGAGGACAAAAGAATACATAAATGGTTGCCATTTATGATTAAGATCTTTTTAGTAACCTCGCTCACCATATGAGCTCCAGTGACTCAGTGGTAGAGCATGCGACTAGTGCACGGAAGGTCATCAGTTGATTACCAATCTAGATTTATCTGACCGTGTCCTAAAATGCCTCGATCCCATGTTCGCCCCAGACTTAACCACGTGTACGCCATCTTTATGAGCTCTGTCTATAGCGCCATGAAGTATGAATATGACGGGCGGTATGGTTGGCTGTCTTCAAGTTGTGAGAATTTACAGGTTGATTAAAGAAATGAAACTTCTCTTTGTTAATATGTCGGAGAATAAAAAGAGTGTAAAGAAATTCTCCGCGTCTTCATAGCCTGGTGAAAACCAGTCAGCAATGTTTTTAAGAGTTTTCGAGCAAGTGAAAACCATTAAGGAGTGTTCAGAATGGAGACAAAAACGCAAGCGTAGACGCAATAAAAAGGAAAATTTCCTTTTTTTTGCGCACACCTTGCGTTTGTTCTGGCCTCACAAATTTCCATGTGTGAACGGGGATGACGCAAACGTAGACACAGACGATTGCGTAGCTTGCATCACTTGTGTGAGTGTCCTTGCGCTTGCGTCTGCTTCTGCGCTTCAATTTGCGTCTCTAGTGTGAACACGCCTTAAACGTTTGCATCGGTTTTAAATAGGAAGACCGGTATAAAATGAATTGGCCAAGACCATCGTTCAGCTCAGTTGTCAATCATCCACCAACGAGACAACATCTCTTGTGAACTAAGCTAACGCTGCATTTAACTTTTTAGACCTTGTCCTGGAAGAAGTTACAGTAGAGAACTGTTTTAGGAGAAAGTGACAGTGAAGTTGTTGGCGACCTTGTCCTGGAAAAATTTAGAGTAGAGAACTGTTTTAGGAGAAGGTAACAGTGAAGTTGTTGGCGACCTTGTGCTGGAAGAAGTTAGAGTAGAGAACTGTTTTAGGAGAAGGTGACAGTGAAGTTGTTGGCGACCTTGTCCTGGAAGAAGTTAGAGTAGAGAACTGTTTTAGAAGGTGACAGTGAAGTTGTTGGCGACCTTGTCCTGGAAGAAGTTAGAGTAGAGAACTGTTTTAGGAGGATTGGTGACAGTGAAGTTGTTGGCGACCTTGTCCTGGAAGAAGTTAGATTAGAGAACTGTTTTAGGAGGATTGGTGACAGTGAAGTTGTTGGCGATGAATAAGTGGCCGTTGTCGAAGTGGGGTTTGTGGTTGTTGTGTTTCCAACATGTCGAGCTGAGCAGCCAAATACCAATATTTAACTAAAAACAACTTGGATTTTTATCTAATTATAAAAGAATACCATCAAAAGGAGTTTTATATCATAAAACAAGATCTTCAACAATTGTTGGTTAACTATTACACAAATTTCGGACTTCGGACGAGTGTTTGTCGGTTGACTTCCATTACTATTCAATTTTTCTAGTCCTTTTATACCGTAATTTCGTGTTTAAAGTGACTAGAGTTTATACGACGCGGTTTTGCATAACAGTTTCTATCTTTCATTTGTACTCAGTACGTTTTCGGATGAATGACTAGAGAAGCTCGAGTCATCACACAATGAAGTGCCCAAAACTCCATTAGTAGCTTCTTTCGAGGTTGAATTGCTGTTTTGTGACAACAAATCATCTTGGCATTCATTATTACATTTATTTATTCCACCATATTGTTGTCCTTCTCGAAATGCCTTACACGCCTCTTGTACGCTAGGGAACGTAGTGCGGTCCAATTGTCCATCTAAAACTTTTTCGTTATTACAAATTCCATCTTCAATAACACTATTTGTGCCGTTCTCCGAAGGAGGATTTGCGCTGATCAGTTTAGTCGAGTTAGCATCGTTCACAACGCACGTTTCTCTCTGTAACTCGTTATTTTTCTTTATTTCCGACGATTCTTCACACAGTATCCCATTCACGGATTGCTGGATGGTTTGAGTTTGTGTTACTTCAGCTTCATCAGAAAACAGTTTCCCGTCTGGACTTGAAGATTCAATATCTTGGTTTGAATTTCCACGACTTACAGCCGGGGAACTCTGAGTAAAAAGGTTCGACGTTGTCACAGCCGACGTCAACTCAATGGAGTTATTAACAACGTCTCCATCACCTGCGCAACCACCGTCATCATCACTACTACTATTTCCAAGAGACGTGCGGCGACACTGAACTCTCCTGCGATATCGCCTTCGTCGTGCTGCTTGACTTCTTCTAAATGAAACCATTTCATTTTCTGTCCCTTCTGAATCGGACCGAAGAGGACTGGGTAGTACGACAGGCGCTTGTAACTCCTCACCAGTGTCACTCGGCGTCTCAGAGGAAGAACCTGCTAAAGTTTCGGAATTTAGAAGCTCTCGAAACATGCGCAATCGATTTATCACTCTCAGCCCACCGAGACTTTCATTGTTTACGCTAAGGTTCACGTTTCTAGCTCGTTCTAACGTTGCCGGAAGTGAAAGTAGCTCCCTGATTCTAGATATACTGATTCCAACATCCTCTTCATCACTGCTACTACTGCTATTTGGATGCATAAAATTTGCATAAAACTCATCGGGAGACAGCGTTCCTGAACTGTCAGAGTTTAAGCCGGACAATTCTCGCTGAATCAACGAATCAAAGAATGCTAACATTCGAGGATCTTCTTCCAGTGAACATTCATCGTATTCATGAGTCAGCGGTCGCCCACTGCCGAGAACTAGGTCGACATAGTCGTTGTGAGTATAAAGATCTCTCCTAGATAGCTCTGTTTCACGGTTGAAAGTTGTTCCCTGTCCACCAGGCAGTGAAAAAGGACTCCAGACCTGAGTAAAGAGAATATCAACGTCAAGGGAAAACCAATTTCTTTAAAGATGATTGCAGTCGATCTGGTTTGTTAGCCAAACGTACTCTCATGACTCTAGATCTATGCTTGTTTTTGTCTAGTAATGAAATAGCTTCCAAACTGTTTCCAAGAAAAAGATCTTGTCTAATCTGGCAATTCTAGCAGAGACACAAAATTAATTACCATTTTGCCTCTGTTTTGCTTCATCATATCATTGTCAGTTGATGCATGCGGCCATGGTGTTGTTTCTTCATTGTACCATTCACAAAATTTGAAAAGATGGTTGGTAATCAGTTTGTATTTTACCACGTCATTTTGCTCATATAAAATAAATGTCGTGCGTTTTAGAATTTGATAACTTGCTAAAAAGGGTAAGAAACTCTTGCTTCGCTCATTTATTTTGTACCGTTTAACTTTGAAGCAAGCTTAAATCTATAGGCACATTCATTCAATTCAGAAATATATACAAAATTTTTAGAAAATATAATTTAACATTAAAGGACTATTATCTCGTTTGCTTCTTGTCACCTTTTGCCACGGAGCCTGTGATTTATGAGTAACACAGAACAGTAACGATGGTTTGTCTTGCGACCAACCAGTTCACTTGGCTAATGAGAATGGCAGTCACACACGCAACGGTATAAGTGGTTGCCAAGAGACCAAATCAACGTATAATTGACGTACAGTATGATGACATATGTACTTGGTACGTAAATGACGAGTTGTTACGGTAAAGAAGAAATTGCTAGAGTATTTTTACCATTTGTTTTCAAAGTTACATGATATTAACCCTTTCACTCCCAGCTGAATTATTAAGTTCTCCCAACTTGAGCCCATACTTTTCATTAGATATAGACAAGCTTGAGAGAATTTCACTTTTAATCATCAGTAGTTTCCTTTGTTTAATCAATTCTCATTTTCTCATTACCAAATGTCTTATTTTGTATTTGTTATGTAGGGAGAAACTTAGTGTTGATAACTGATTGGGAGTGAAAGGGTTAATATCACGGAGATACTCCAAATGGGATTTGAACCCAGGACCCTCCATGTTCCATTCAGATGCTCTACCAAATGAGCTACTGGAGACTCTATCGTGAGCAACGGTCGATACTGGGTTAAAAACGTTTTGGATTCGGACACAAGCTTAATAATATTGTTTTTGCTAAATGTTGTTGTTGCTTTTTAGTTCGTCTATTTTAATACGCAGTGAAGATAAAAAACTATGTCTTGAAAAGTGTCAAGCAGAATAGGCGATGCTGCTATTAAATTATGGGAGCGAATCAAATCATACATTGTTGTTTTCACATACTCATACATATTTACTAATTGAAAGTAGAAACTCAGCTGGAGACAGGTTGTAACAGCTTTAAAAAACAGAATAAAAACAGCCAAGTTCACCACAAAAGAAATGTAACTTTCAGTATGTTACTACAACTCAAAAAGGCTGTCAAAATTGCATCTGGAAGTAATCAACAAACACGGAATGTTTCCAAAATAAACTGACGATGCTGTAGAATAATAATCTGAAAACATGATCAAGACACACACACACACTCACAAATCTAGGCCTCTACTCCCGAGTAGGGAGGGGGGGGGTAGGGGGATACTCACAATTGGTATGGTAGGGATGATCGTCGTATTTTTGGGGAGTCACAATTGGCAATTTGGTATTGTTTACTGTTTAGGCATTTTCAGAAAAAAAAATCGATGTTACTTTTTATTTTTTCATTTTTTGCTATTACTTATTTTTTAGGGTAGAAAATGTTTACGCTTTGGTATTTTTTCACATTTCCCGACGATCACCCTTTATCTTTTTTACCCCAAGGTTACCCCTCCCCCCCCCCTCCCATCCTTCGTCCCCGGGCCTCAATTATTTACTAGCCACAAATATTAATACTCTTTAGATTACTGGCGGTGGTTACCTTGACAACCTTCTCCACCCCCGCAGAGCAAAGCATGTGTGTGTAAGGATTGAAGCGTACTTGGTTCACGATAGACCTGTGGGAGCGTAACACCATGGAAGCTCTACCAACTGTGGTCACCGAAGGATCAGTGCCATCTACATCCGGGATCTTCCACACGTACACGTTGAAGTCATCCGAACCAGAAACAATGTACTGTTCCAAGAGGAAATGATAATAAGTATTATTATAACTTTGGCGAGCATTGTGGCGTATTATCCGGGGTCTAACGGACATTTTGGCGGGTTCTAATTAATATATTAGTGCCCGCCGCTTTAAGCCAATGTTTCTGAAGTAGCAAAATGTTTTTGTTTTTGTGCTAAATGCTCTCCAAAATTATAATAATAGTAATGTAGTTGATGTTCTTGGGCTTAAATATGTTTTGGGCTCTTCTCAGCGCTCTGAGTCGGGCCCAAAACATATTTACGCCCGCGAACATCAACTATATTGTTATATTAAACTCCCGACAGTATATTGCTTATTTTTTATCAATTAGATGAAAGGTAGAACTCTTCAGCAAAATAATACTCTCTTTATGTAGGACTTTTATGATAAGCTCTTACCACCAGTTTTCAAATCCTTTTTACCTCTGGAGATAGCTTACATCAACATAATATTGGACTTGCCAACAAGAGGTCATATTATCTTCCAAAAATAAGAACAAACTACGGAAGGTTTAACATTCGCTTCCTTGGTGTTAAAATCTGGAATTCAGTTCAAGATGATTCTAAATCTAAGTCCCGAAGTTCCTTTAAAAGACTTTTAACAGATTCCAATCTTGACAGCTATTATAATAATTAATCTGTACGACATTTGGCTATTTTTGATGATCATGTCCTCTTCTTCTCTTTGAATGCTTTGTCGGTTAGTTGCGCCTTCATGTTTCATGGTTTCATTTTTCATGTTTTATTGATGCATACCCTTACAATAACCATTTCAAATTCTAAACTTCACTCGCTTGACCAAAATCACTTGGCGCGATTAGTTTATACTATTTTCCAGTGGCTTGTGCTCCTTACAACGTCTTTTTAAAAACTTTACTACAATCTTTTATGTAAATGTTTTCTTAAGAGCGCAATAAATAAAGATTGTTGTTCATAGTAGAATAAAATATTTGAATTACTGAATTTCAAAAGTTAAATAGCTTTTTGCTGTTCTTGATACATTTTTGGACTTTGGAAACGTGGAAACAAGACAATTATTTACAGGGACAGCTACCGTTTATGCCCTGGTAAATACTAGCACTGTCAACATTTCTTCATATAGTTTCAAACACAGAGAAAAACAGAGAAATTCAGTTTTAAGTACTTTGTTTGTCGCGTATTTCCGTGTAAAACACTAATAACAGCGAAGGATGTCTTACTATTGTTACGCCATAGATACCAGTCCCCTACCGCTTTAATTAACAATGAATCTTGAAAGGGGTAGGACGATTGCACGTGGGCAAAGCATTGTGGTAGGAAGAAATGAAACAGAAAGAACAAAGAAACCATTTGTTTTTTTGATACTCGCCGAATCAAGTCTCAATTTTTGTTCATTGATTGAATTTAGGGTTGCTGTCTTAAAACGCTCGCACAAACTTGCTTCGCTGCCGCAGCAATTATGCACCTTAAGCTTGTGTTTATCTTCCCACCAACACAACATTTTAACATTGCCCTGTCTTGTCTGGTCTTTGTGTTAACAATTACTCTTTATCATACGTTCACACGTTACTGCCAAGCATATCTGTCATACTAAACATACCTGGTCTTTGTCACCAGCAAAACAGTTGCTCTTCATTGTACACACATTACTGTACCCTGGATGTTCAAACTCTACCAGCGGTGTATGACGGTCAACTCTGTACAATGCAGGTGGGAGGCGCCTGCGCAGTGCTGTGAGGTAGTTACCACATTTGCTCCACTTAACACACATTGCACAGAGATCATTACGACGATCGTAACTGTGGAGATAACTGAAGAAAGAAAATCTATCAGTTTAAACCTAATAAAGCTACAGCCTTAGCAGCTGGAGTTACTTTCACTGATTATACAATTGTCTAAAGTTAAATCCTTTTACGAGCCTAGTGGCCCACGGGGAAGGCGCTTATCTCCGGTTTCCGTAGTGTTAGGAGGATGAGAGTCCTTGACTTCCCCTGGACGGGACACTAAGCCATCGCAGGTTAGCTCCCAGCAGATGCTAGTACTCATTTACCTACCATGTTTGGACGGAAAGCTGAGTTGGCTTAGGCGGCAAAGAAGGCTACACAAGTATTCGAACCACGGCAAACTGTCGGAATCGAACTGGGGACTTTGTCGCTGCAAAGCTGAGATCTTACCAACTGCGCCAACCACGTCCCCCTTGTCTACTTCCGATTTATTGTTTGCTTTTGTAGCAACATTGACATTTCGATACCTTCAAGAACAACTTTGGTTAGTTACCCTTAAGCTTGTAATAACTTGTAATTCCCACACACCAAAAATAGTTGATAACAACTCATCAATGATGTTCAGTAATATAAAATAACAGCAATGGTTAATATACCTTATCAAAGTGTATATGACATGGATTTTTTTTAAAAATATTTTAATCTTTGATGTATTTTTGATTACAAACTGAAGTTATTTACTGCTAGAAAACGTCTCTTGTTGTTTAAATACGTGTTGAAAATGCTGATTTCTGCCTAAAAGTGCCCGCCATCCGCGCGGCCAAACCACCGCCTGTGACGTCGCATTGTTTGCCATTTTTCTTTGAAGAAAAGAAAAAAAAAATAGCGATGGAGAGTGAAATGACGAAAAATGGTGAAAGATACCAATTACAATTCTTCATGATCACTTTCTTTATTTTAGTTCGTATTTTTTCCGCTAAAGCAAAGGTGCCAAACGTTTGTTCCCGAACTGGTTCGGAAGATAATTCGATTTCAGTCCTTACTTGGAGTATCCTTTAAAGCCACAACCGTGAGCAAAGAGCTGGCTGGCTAACAATTAAGCGCCTGCAGTACTGCATATATAATCAGAGGCTGTCTTCGTTTATTGCTGTCTCCAGCAAAGTCTACCATAATGAATGTGACTTTATTTACTCGAGGAGGCATTCATCAAGGTCGCTTTAGCAACATTTCTATAGGAAAAATTGTGCCTTTATGAGTCTTTGGTTTTCCTAACGTGCAAATTTGTGTGATATTTTGACGTGGACGCAGAGACCGTGGATCGATCGTGTTTTAATCGAAGGAGACTTCATGTTCTTGAAAGGAGAGATGATTTCTCTGAATTATCTGTCAGATCGAGTCCTTTGGTCTACGATGACACAAAAGAAATCGCCCGACGTGGCAAGTTAACAATAATTTCTTTCATTGCGATTTCACGTTGACTTTATGTACATAAACAGTTGAATTGTTCTTGTAAATATATTGTATATATGACCGTTCTAATGCTAATTTCATGTTTTGTCTATGTGCGTATTTAAAAAAAAATCATTTTTGTTTATTAATTTTGGACTCAACTTTTACTTGAAATAAATAGATAAATAATGATCCATGCGGTAGGATTGGCTATGAACAATGACTCTTAAATACTTTTTATCCATACAAAAACATCTTGCGGTTCGGATATCGCAGCACTTCAATTTTGATAGAAGCCGCTAGTTTATATTATGTGTTCGACAAACGATTCCTAATCACGTTCAATGCTACATAGCTTTTCGAGACAAAATGTCGCTCACTGACTTAGCCTCGCTTTCATGTCATAAGTTGATCGATCGTGTTTTAAACCTTTGTTGTCATTTTCTTTGCAATGAACCAAGTGGAGAAAGATTATTGAAATAATATGAAAGACAGCACACTTAAAATTAAAATTAAAAAAGAATTACCATGAAGAAAAAAAAAATCACTCGACTTTTTGCTCAATACGAATCTAAACATTAACAACGCGATTTACAGGTAAATGAACGCAATTACATAATCTAGTTTTTAAGCGATTTCAATGCCAACAACAATAATAATTAAAAACTTTATACAGATTGTTCATACCGCATGGGCTTGCGAATATCCCATAAATGAATCCCATGCTTGGAGTTGGCAGTTGCAACCAGCTGGCAATCCACAGGGTTAAACACAGCAGCATGGAATGCAGCATTTGATCGTGCAATACAAGAATGTGCATCTGAGGAGCAATAATGCAAAAATGTTAAAATAAAATATTACGAAGTTAAACATATTGGAGTCGATAAATGAAAAGAAATTATTGACAATTCATAAAGGTTCCGAACACAATGTTTTTCCTAAGGACTTTCGAGCTTAACTTACAGAAACAAAATCATTGCTAACTGACTTAAAATTTATTTTAATTCATCGTAATATCTCATAGTTGGAATTCCTAGCAATAGGAGAAGAAAAATCACGATAAAATTGATGTACATTTGTTGGTTATTGTGTCGTTTTTACTGAGTAATGTACAATATGCATTCATTTCATCCTCCTTCTTCAAGCCAACACTCTTGCTCTCTTTCTCCACTTGCATTTTCCATGTCTTCCTCAGTCGTTCTCACTTCTTTTTCCCCTTCACTTCAAACTCCAATGCTTTTCTTAAAACATGCCCATCATCCCTCCTTAACACATGATCATACCATCTCACTTCATTTGCTTTTGCCCTTCACTCACATCATCTCCATTAGGTCCCCTGTCTTTTTTTTTCTCTATTAGTTTTGCACCACACATTGCTCTAACCATTACTCTCTCGGTCCTTCTCAAAATTTCCACCTCATTTACCCTCAAACACCATGTCTGACTCCCATATAACATCAATGATCTTACACAACTCAGATGAATTATTCCTTTCATCTTAAGCGAGAACCTTTTTGAGTTTAGCAGCTCTCCACATTCTTTGAACTTCACCCACCCAATTCTCGCCCTTGCTGTCACAGCTGCCTCACAACCACAACTAGCATTCACTCTATCCCCTAAATGACAGAAACTTTTCACTATTTCCACCTTTTCACACAACTGCTCCACTAATCCCACTAATCCCACTAATCCATTAGTTTGTTTCTTCCATCTTCCCCAGAAAAAATTACTCCCCAGCCTTTTGATCATTCTCTTTACTTTATCACACCTACCGTGTATCCATGTACCACATTTCACGCACAACACTGAATTAGCCATTACTCGCATCCCACAAATACCACATGGATCTATCTTACTTATAGAAACCTCACCTTCTGCACCACTCACTAACAATTTTGTCTTTCCTAGGTTCACCTTCAGCCCCTTGCTCTTCAATGCCTCCTTCTATTTCCAATAAATCTCCCTCAGTCCCTCCATCGTTTTGCTCATCAAAACTAACTCATTCGCATACAACATCTCACTCATTAAACCACTTCTCACACTCTCCGTAACCACATCAACCACAACGGCAAAAACCAATGGTGACAACACGGATCCCTGGTGCACACTAACTTCCACCTCAATCTCCTGAGACAACTCTTGCCCAACTCTAATTCTCATTTTTGCTCTAACCATTACCTCTGGTACACCTATCTTCCTCATTGCCCACAACACTACTTTCTTTGGGACTCTGTCAAATGCCTTTTCCAGATCAACAAAACACATATACAACTTTTTCTCAGGGTTCCAACTGATAGGCCAGAAAGAAATTACTTGACTTTTCCCTGACTTTTCAATGACCAAAACCTATTTTTCACTGAACCTCTAGTTAGAGAAATTGCACTGTCCGCATTGGTAGTTAATTTCCAAAAGTCCCAAATGGCCCCAGGCCTTCATAAAAAAACTAACCTGCATAGCAAGCAGTTATATATTAGACGCGCGGACAATGGGGGTGACCAAAAATTGGAGATTTTTGCTATCTGCAAACCAAACACACTTCGGACTATTTTTCGAAACAAGAAAAGTAAGCAATGACAAAAATTTGATACAAAACTCCCAGATTTTTCCCTGACCTTGAAGAAAAACCGTTTTCCCCTGACTTTTCCCTGCCCCGTGGAAACCCTGTTTCTCTTTCTCTAAGTACTCCTCTTGTAATCTTCTCAAAATATACACTGCATCTACCGTTCCTTTCGCTGGCATAAAACAAATTGCATCTCGTTCACTTTTACTACACACCGCAATCTCTTTTCTGGCACCTTTTCTACAAGTTTCATTGCATGCTCCCGTAACTTCACTCCCTATATGCCTCGCAATTCATTGCATCCCCTTTCCGCTTAAAAATAGGTACCACAACACTCAGCGCCCACTCAAGTTCCAGCATTCCTCTTGACACAGCTCCACCATCACACCAATCCCAATCTCCCCACTTGCTGCTATCATTTCAACAATTACTTCTTAGGGTCCAGCAGCCTTTCCCATTTTCATTTCTCTTATTGCCTTCACCACCTTTTCCCGACTAACCCTCCCAACTGGTATTCTTTCCATGTGCTCTTTCCAGACTTTCCCTCTGTCTTTCTCACTGAAATTCAGCTTTCCATCACTACCTCTCATGCATCTTCCTCCCTCAACATCTTTCCCAACTTTTTTCATTGACTTCACAAGCTCAAACACCTTGTTTGGATGCTTACTCAGCTCTCGCTCCGTTGCCTCCTTCATTGATTTCGATACTAACTTTTTTACTCGATTCTTCACTTTCTTATATCTGGCCTTGTTCTGTCACCTCAGTCCCACTTTTACACATCACCTTGTGTGTTTCCTTTTTTCTTGCTATTGCTTCCTTCACATCCTTGTTCCACCACCATGTGTGCCCTCGATCTCGCCTTCCTTTTTTTTACCCAATACTTCGTCACAAGCCTTCAAAACACCTTCCAGATAACATTTCGGTCCACAAGTCCCATGAATCAGCGCTTACCAGCTCTCTTACTCTTCCTTCAAATCTTGTCCTTGTATCGTCTTCCTTCACTTTCCAAACCTTCCTTCTTTCAATCACTTCCTTTCTCACTACTTTCTACACTTTCTTCTTAACCAGACCTGTGACCACCAGCCTGTGGTGAAGCTCACTTGGCATGAACTCTATATCTCTCAAATACTTTCTATTTCCTTTTCCTACGAGTAAAAAGTCAATTTCTGTCATATTTTCCCTTACACTGTATGTCACTTTCCTCTTCTCCCCTTTTCTGAACCATGTGTTTGCCGCACACAACTCCTTTTCATCACATAATTCTAACAGCATCTCTCCTTCCACATGTCTCTCCCCAATTCCATTCCCTCCATGCACATCCTCATAACCCTCCTGAAATCCGTTTATCAACACATTCATTAAAATCACCCATACCAAATATTAGCTCACCAACACTGTCAAGATCCCAGTCTCTCCTCAAACCATCATAAAAATGCTCTTTCTCTGCATTCGTTCTGCTACTTTATGGAGCATAAACACATACAATTCTCACCACTTCTCCATCAAGTGCCATAGCTAATGTCATCGTTCTATCACTTTTCCTTCACACCTCCACAACCTTCTCACACATCTCCTCCTTAACCAAGACTTTCACACCTCCTATATCATCACTATTTCCTGACCACCACAATTTATATCTCCTACCTTTCACAACCATAAACCACGCTTCTTGTCCTCTCCACCTCACTTCTTGCAGACAAAACATAGCTACCCTTCTCTTTCTTATTTCCTCACACAACTCTCTACCTCTCCCACTCATACTCCCTACATTCCAAGTCCCTAACCTCACCCCAAGCCGCTCATCATGCTTCCCGTCATTATGCAAGCAGTGCTTGCACGGCCCAGGGTGAGGTTGCACCATTCTGTTGGTGGTAAGCAAGTGCAGCCCACCCAAACCTTTGGGCTGGCTGGTGCCCATGTTTTTGTACCATAGCAGTTAATAAAAATATTAACACACATTGAAAAAGAATTAACCTTATTTCCAGCAGAACCATATGCCTCATATGCAATTGCATATAAGGCATAATTATTTGGCTGTATTTACAAGAGATGACAAAGGAGCAAAGGTTTTAGCCGAAGCAAGAGCTAGGCTGTACATATGGGAAGCATTGATCTCAAATGCACGTGTATCACACAAAATCTGTGAGAGTTGGAAAGTCAGACAAGAGTTCTGTTTGGAGAATGGATATTTTCTACCTATCCACTCTGCTCTAACACATACAGTAAATTCATTGAGTAATAAATGATAAAGAACTGTTAGAATATGGAATGATAAAATAGCACTTACAACAAGAAGGGTTCTTACCAGAACTTGGTCTGACTCGTATGTCTGTCAACAACACTCTGCCATCGTCACATGCTGATAGGAACAACGAATCATCTTCACAGTGAACACTCAGCCCATAGATTGGGTCGTCATGGAAATAAGTACCAACAACTTCACCACTGAAACAAATATAACTGAAGAGTAAACTTTATGTAGATCCTTTTAATTTATATATGCGAAGTGGCTCATCTCTAAGTAAAGGTAATGACTGCAACCAAGATGGTGTCAAACAGCTGACCATGCAAAAGGATCACAGGCCACAGGTAACCCATACATTAATGATACAATAACAACAAATGTGTCAATGTTTATAGTTAATGACACCCTTGTGGTCAGAATTTTTATATAGCTTAAAGTTAAAAAAATATATATGTTCCAACATTAAATTGATATACTATCCAAAAACACAAAAGAAACCCTGGGACTTAAATGCTACATATTCAAAATAAATGGCTACCATAATTTCCGGCCGTTTACCCGCACTGCAGATTACCCGCAGCGGTCTATTTTTGTCACAAGGGGGAAAAAAGTTCAAC